>JADQAV010000018.1:607043-884452 GCA_019775845.1 Myrmaecium sp. VS I D KN 1 | reverse complement strand
ACCCCCCCCCCCCCCCCCCCCACACTCTGTTTTTCTGTACCTCATAGTAATTAATCCATCACCACCCCAAAAAGCGTCGGACTCGACGGAGGAAGTGTAAATGAAGCACCATACAGCACAGTACAGTATCATGGAGTACACCATAACGTAACTCCGCCGCTCTTTTTGCATGTGTTCCGTTCAATTTTTGATTTTTTTTGATTATTTTTTTCCCTTCCCTTTGTCGCGATGAGCCCCCGATTCATCGCTATCCGGTCCCGTTGTACATATGATAACGACAACAATGATGACCATCAGAAGGAAGGACGAGTGCGAGCGGGGCGGACGCCCTCCTCCCCCTATGCTTTCGTCGTTCAGCGGGTTTCTTCTCTCGCAGGCGGGATCATCTTCCTCTTTCCTTCCTAATTTCTTTTCCCCCGTAGCACACTCCTTCCATCCTTGCCCTTCCTCCCCAACCCGACCCTCTCACCTCCTTAAACAGCCATCCAACCGATGTCTCTCCCCCTCCGCCTTACTCCTCCGGCTCCACAAACGGATTCGCAATCGGCCCGGCGCCATCGGTGGGGGAGATGAGGACGAGCAGGGTGCCGCGGGCGACGACGAGGCCGAGGGAGCGGTGGGTCGTGTTGCCCTCGTCATCTGTTCGCCGTTAGGTTTTGCTTTTCTTCTTCCTCTTTCTTCTCGTTGTTGTTTTCGAAGGGAAAGGAGGGATGGGAGGAAGGGGAGGGAAGATGGTCGAAGGGATTGCTTACCTCGCATGACCTCCTTGACGTCGTCGAGGACGAGGTTCATGAGCTGGTCGTAGCCTTTGAGGATGCCCGTGACTGTGTTGGGTTTGGGGAGGTTAGCTTCCGGTAGCGATATCCACGCCATATCCAACTCCGCAGAAAACGAGCGAGGGAAGTAAAAGGCAACAGGAAACATAGAGAGGAGACGAAGAAGAAACGAAGAACAACCAACCTTCCCTCCCCCCATTAAACTTCACCGCCACCTCCTTATCCATATACTTGCTCAGATCGAGGATGTTCTCCTTCTTCGGCCGTTCGGTCTGCTGCTGCTGCTGCTGTTGATGTCCGCCGTGTCCGCCACGGCCGCCTCGGTGGTCGCCGCGAGCTCCTCCGCGACCGCCGCCCCCTCCTCGACCGCCGCGAAATTGGCCGCGTTCTGACATGACTGCGTCTGTGTGTGGGTATGTGTGAATATGTGGATGTGCTGGTTCGTGGGCGCCTCTGCGAACGGGCGAAGAAGGTGGGTCGGTAATCGGCGGATGTAGGTATGTGAGCAGAAGCGCAGAACGGCAATATGCGCGGTTGGGGAAAGAGGTAGGACTGGTTGTCGGTGAGGCTGGTGGGATGTACGTATGGTTGGATGTTGTTCCCGGTGCGTGCGACCTGACGTTGTTTGATAATGCGATTGCGACCTTGCGGACGGGATCGGGGTCCGAGCGCTTTCGCGGTGGAAGTCTTGGCGGAGAGGCTTGAGTGGCGCGGGGAGGGAGGCATGGAGGGAGGGGAGGTGGCTGGTGCGGACACATCCACCTTGCGGCCTGAGGCATCGAAATCACTTTCCGCGGTGGAACGATGGCGGTCGTGGGTCTGTGGAGATTACCGCGAGAACGGTGTTGACGCTGGAGGTCCTTCCGCGAACAAACTACTAGTACTCTATCACGCCCAGGATGCAGTCAAGCAAGCATGAAACAATCCTCCGAACGTGTGTTGCAGGAAAGACGTGCGATCCGCTCACCGGAGGCCGTTAGCTGTCAGGCTTTCAGCATGGGCTGGCCGGGGAGGAGGACATGCTCGGTCACTCGGCCCTTCAGGCAAGCTTGCTAAAAGGTGGTCTCGCTCGGTTCAGTGCAGCGTCGCCTTTCCTCCCGGCTTGACTCCGTTTTGGAGACTCGCCGACGGGCTCGGCAGCACGTCGGCAAGGATAGGCTGTGGCAGGTTGGACAAGAGGAGGAAGGATATCACGCCGCAAAGGGAGAGAGAGGGGATGGGAAGACAGAGAGCGCCGACGCGTGTTGGACATGACGGCGTTGGGGTGGATTGATGGGACGAGTGAATGTCCGCCGTCAAGGATGGGGGCGTGCGCAAGGGATGTCGGGGTGGGATTCCCGCGCGATTTCGTGGGAGCTGATTGGCCCGCGAGTGCAGGTTCCGCCCGGTGAGTGGTAGGAATGCGTCGGACCCGGCGGAGTATGTCGTAGGGGGGCACCTCCACTGCGACGGAGTCGCCCCGAGCCCGTCTCCGCCGCGGCCTCGAGCTCGGGTGTTGCAGGCAAGGAGCTGGGAGAGGGCAGCAACTCCGAATCACAGTGCACTCGGTTCGCCGTCAGCAAACCGATGGTGGTGGTCGTCGAGAGGAGGAGAGTGCTCGGGTGAACTGGTCAAACAGGACCAAAGCCCACCCCCATGGCAAGCTCGGTAGCATGCGGCACCCGGCGTTGCGACGGTGATGCTGGATGCTTGACGCTTGACGCTTGATGCCCTAGAAAAGCCGGGGCAGCGTCCAGGGACGGAAGGGGGACACAAAGACGAGTGTCCAAGGGAGGCGACGCCCGCATCCGTGGTGGATTGAAGCAAGCCTGGCAGGGACCCCGGTTGACGAGGCTCGTCGCTGTCTATCTGGTTAAGCTCGCCCGGCCGGCGTGGTGTGCCGGTGGGCTGGTGTGACCGAATGGACGACGGCCGCGAACCTGAAGGGAAAAGGATCAATGATGGCGATGCGCTGCGCTGCGCTGCGCTGCGATGCGATGCAAGTGAGATGGCAGCCGGGAATAAACGACAGGAAAGGCCCACAATCCACCCGTCCAAGCCAGCCAGTCCAGCCAGGCTTCCCCGCAAGGAGGGCAGGAGGGCAGGAGAGTGGCCAAGGGGGACGCCCTGGTCCTCCCACCATTCCGGCTTTCCACCCTGCCTTTCCTCCCTCCCTCCCTCCCTTCCTGTCTTCCTGCCTTCCTTTCTCCTCCCCCTCTCCCCCTCTCCTCCCCTCTTCCCCCCCTCCCCCCGAGCTTTACTTAACGGCGACTTGCCCACCATCCCGCGCGCACCGCTCCCCTCCCCCTCCGTTCTCCCCTTCCGTTCCCCCGCCTTTAGCTGTCGCTGCTGCCCGGCGTCCGTCACTGCTGGGCTGTTCGGCTGAGTGAGGTGGCCCACTTACGTCGGCCTTTCGGCTCTCGCTGCCCCGCCCCTTCCCTCTCCCCCCGAAAACCGGTTTGAGCTCCGCCAGATTCCGCCCGTCTCTTCCACCCCCTCCCGCCGCTGGCCTCCCTCGCCCTCAGGGTCCCTGACCCTTCGCCCGCCCTCCACCACCACCCACCAACCCTTCTCCTCACTCTCTCCCTCCCTCCTGCACGGTCCTGAGATCCATTGCGGCCCTCTTCCATTCCCCTCTCTCTCGTCTTCACCTCCATCGTCTCTTGGTCCTTGCGGTGGTGAGCCAACATGGACGCCTCCACCCAGAGCGGAACCGTGACCATGCCCGCCGATCTCAAGCGCAAACGGGAGAGCGAGCATTCCGCTGCTCCTCCGCCGAAGGCACCCAAGACCCACAACCACCTCCAGATCAACTACCTCGCCCGCCAATACCAGGAAGACTTGCCTCTCCTCTCCAACGATGACAGCTTGCCGCATATCCTCTCCATCCTCGCCGAGTACCAGGGCGTCCTCGACCGCCATGAGAGCATGGCCTGCAACCTCGGAGCGCGTCCGCTCGGTCCCATCCTGGTCAAACGGTTCGAGCGACTCTTCGACGGTCCGCCCAAAGTCCTGCAGATGAACGGTAAAGGCCAGCCCAGCGTCACCTGGCTCGATGTCGTCGAGTTCGCTCGCAACAAACCAGAGCAGTTCGTCTTGGGCCAGCAGAGCGAGGGCGTGCGCGTCTGCCAGATCTACACCAAGCAATGCCGAGTGCAGATCTCCGAAGAGGACTTTGTCCTCATCTCGTCCGGCATCCCTCAGAAGATGATCCCGCCGCAACCGATCGAGGAGGACGAGGAGAAGGAGCTTGGAACGATTGAGATACTGGAGAAGACGCTCGGTCAGGTATGCCAGCTGGCGGACCAAGGTGAATACTGCTGGCGCCCCTCTCAGCGCAGACCGTGTCTGAAACCCGTCGCTGACACGCCCTCGCAGTTGCTGCTCGCGCGCGACAGCTCAATCACCGTCTCAAAGGCCGCAAACAAGCCATCCTCGACCGACGAGCGACCGGCGCGCCAGCTGCTGTTCGCGCCGTCAGCCCATCCAATGTCGCGCTGATGAACGGCGCCGCTCACACTGCCAGCGCGACCTTGGCCAGTCTCGCGCAATCTGGCGGTCCCGGATTCGTTGCGGTCAACACTCGCCAGCCGGACACCAACGGGCTCCAGTCTCACGGTCACAACAAGAACGGCGTGTCACCTGCCGTTCGGGACGAGCTACTCAGCAAGTTTAGCACGACCAGCCGCCGCCAAAGCGGAGATAGCGAAATGCGCCGCACGTCGAGTGGCACCGCTCACAGTGTTCCGACCGCTTCTTCCCCCGTCAAGCAAGGCAAGCCGCTTCCGCCAGCACCCACACCGTATGGTGAGTCCGAGTATGGAGCGCGCCCAATGCACCACTCTGGCTCTCCGGTACCGATCCCCGGTACCCCTGCGTCCCTGCTTCCTCCGAACAGTGCACGTGCTAGCGTTTCGCATTCCGGACCTCCACCGGAGCGGGATGATGGCGGGCCTTACAAGGCTGAAATGGTCGCGCGTATGGAGGGACTGGCGAAAGGCGAACGCGTCCTTCCACCATGCGACCGTTGTCGCCGCCTCCACATGGACTGCCTCAAGAATCTGACAGCGTGCATGGGATGTACGAAGAAGCATGCGAAGTGTAGTTGGAAAGAGGTCAGAGAAGAGGAGCTCAAGGAGTACCAAGGGGTCCGGAGTTCAGTCGTCGCCGACAATGCCAGTCGCGGCACGAGCGAAGGCGATGTCGAGATGGCCGATGCCGATGGCCAGCGCCGCGAGAACGGCAACACTGCCGCAAGCGCTGCCTCCCCGGAACGGGGTACATATCGACAGTCTGTCGAGCAGCTGCCTTCGATGACCAACGGCGTCAGGCAGGTGCCATCCGAAGCTTACAACGCGCCTGAAGCGCACATGAGCCATGAACGCTCTGGCGGTTCGCAACATCCACAGCACCGACAGGAACACCACACCCCTCACTATCCACCGCCAGGCCACTACCGCCGCCCATCTCCCGAACGCAATCCCCACCCACATCCCCGAGACGCACACCGTTCGCCCCAGGGAACCCACCACCAAGCCCAACCCCAGCAACCGCCAGAGCATCCTCCGTCGTATCCCCACCAGCCCACCGTCCGCGATCAGCTCCATGAAGCCAGCATCAACATCAAATATGAATCCGCCCACCCGTCGGACGCTCACGAGCGCGACCACCGCAGTCCGCGGCAGCGGTCCGCGCAATCGCCTCCGCAGCCGGGGCCACCTCATCACTATCAACCGCAACCGCAACCACAGCAGCAACAGCAACAGCAGCAGCAGCAGTCGTCGCCGTCGTCGTCCTCTCAACGTACGGAGGGCCCGCCGCAGACTGCGTCGTCGTCTTCGTCGTCGTTGTCATCGGCGCCCTCCACACAACAGCAACAGCAACAAGCACAGCAATAACCATAGTCGATACTGTAGCATTGACCCTGGGTGCGATGTGACGAAGGAACACCGGGTCGGCGTGCATCGCCCGGCGGGGAGGAGCGCGGTGGGCTCGGATGTCCCCTGTTCGTCCCAACCATCTTCATTTTCTTGTTTACTTTTCATTCTATCCTGAGATTTATTCTCCGCGCCTATGGGGTCACTTTCCCCCCTTTTCTGTCTCTTTCTTTTCCGAGAGGTTCTCCTGAGGTGTTCCTTTCTCTTTCTTTTTTTTTCTCCCCTGTTTCTTGTGGGTTTAGGATTTATATGCGCGCTGCATCATCATCTTTTTTCATCAGTATTTTTCATCTACATCGTCTTCATTATCATCTTCAGCATTATCACATAGCAGGAAAGCGGGTTAGGATGGTTTCCGCGGAAGAAAGGCACTATGACGACGAAAGCAAATGGAAAGGGAGAAGAGAAGATACGAAGGCAGGTCGATCGAATCTGATATGGCGTCGTTGTCTTAGATACATGATATACTCGCATATATATTAGTATATCAATCCACTTCTGCGTCTCACGCGTACATGAAATTCGCGTTCCCGTCTTCCTTTCCGTCGATTCGTCGAATATTCTCGCGACGGCGATACTAAGTCCTACGACGGAGCGTAGGAGGGCAACGGGGAACGCATGTGGTCGGTTCGGTTCAGTCCGGAGAGAACGAGGGGAGGGGGACGTCATCAACCTGACATGCACCGTGCTCCATGTATCCTGTCCTGAAAAAGCGGGTCAAAAGGGAGGAAGGATGTGAGAAGAGAGGTGGTGAAGATTAGAGAGAGAGAGAATAAGAGAAGAAAGCAGAGAAAATGACTTTATACTCCATACTCCCTGACTCCATAACACCATGCTACTACGGCTGCGGCGGATGAATGATGTAGGGGGGAAGGTATGTGTATGTGTGTGTGTGTGTGTGTGTGTGTGCTCGACGTCTGTCTTCCCGTGGATAGTAAGCGCGCCCTGAATCCCGTCTTGACCCTTCCAAGAAGATTAAAGAGATGGGAAAAAACAACAACAAACGCCAAACGCTGCGGAACGCCATCCTCTTTTTTCTTTTTCCCTTCGCCCTCCCGATGTTCATATTCATGAGCGTAGAGGAAACGTATGTGACCAAAAATCGTCATGTCGAAGAAGAAGAAGAAAAAGGAAAAAGAAAAAGAAAAAAAAAAGAGAAACAACCAGAGGATATCACAACAAAAGGTAGCAACTCTCACATCAACCAAAGAATCATCCGCAAACCAATCCAAACAGTTGCCGACAATCCCCTCCTCCTCCTTCATCACCATCACCTCCTCAAGCCACTCGAGCCACCCCTCTCAATCTCCAGCCGCCGCTCCTCGCGGCTCACAGCTCGGCTATGCGAAGTTAGGCCCGCCGCATGCGTCCGACTGCCGCTCCGCCCGCGACTCCCCTCATGACCGGCGCGCGGGTGCACATGCGCGGGTTCCCAGGGACCGCGACCGCGACGGGCGACCCGCGCCTGCGCGTGCAACTCATTTCGATCCTGCGGCGGTCCTGTCGGACGCTGCTGCTGCTGCTGCTGCTGCGCCGATGGCGGGGGCGGCAAGCTGTACAGATCCGCGTCCGAGCGCGATCGCGCGGGCTCGTGCTGCCGGCCGCCGTCGTCGTCGTCGTCATCGTCGTCGTGGTTCGGGTTCGGCAGGTCGATGCGGAAGGTGCTGCTGCTGGCGTCGGGGGACGGGCCCGAATCCGTTTGCATGAGCAACTTGGCCATCTGCTGGTTGACGGCGTCTTCGTCGGTGAGGGGCTGGGCCGGGTTGGAGGAGGAGGAGGAGGAGGAGCCGGCGCTGTGGTGCCGGGCGGACGGGTACATGTTGGCGATGAAGTTTTGGTAGAAGGAGGATTCTTGCCACATGTTGGTGGTTTGAGGGGAGGTGTTGGTGCGAATGCGGTTGATTTTGCGTTGGGTGAGGAGGTAGAGGGTGATGTAGGTGAGGGTGCTGGTCGCGGCGAGCGCGGTCGTGACGATGGCCGCGATGTTCCAGGTGAAGCGTTTTGTAGAAGCGAAGGTCCATAGGACGGTGAGGAGGCCGATGGCCGAGGAGGACGCGGAAGGTCTGGCGGACGATGTTGGCATGGACGGCTTGATAGGATCGGGAGGGCGCAAACGGCGGACTTACAGGAATACCGATTCGGCCTGGAAAAGCCAGCTGCGGCACGCGAAGCAGAGGAGCGCGGTGAAGGAATAGCCGGCGGTCATGAGAGCGACGACAATGATGATGAGCACCCCTTGGGAGAACCGCAGCTCAGCATCGTGAACATAGGTCGCCGGAAGGATGAGGTATCTGTGTGTGAGGTCAGTGAACTGTTCCTTCAGCCTCGGGGGTCGGACGCCGTTGACGTACGCTCCCAGAATCATCCACGCCGCCGCGAGGGCGACGAGCTGCCAGTACCACTGTCGAGACGGTCGAAATCAGCGGGGACTCCTTCCAGCATCAAACGACGAGCGCGCTTACAGCTACGTTGTCTCGGTCGGTCTGGAGATCGTTCAAGGTACGGTAGGAGTGCGTTTGGGAGCGCATTGGGTGGGCGTGCTTTCCGTCCGGGTCGAGAACAGCGCGGGGTCAATCAGAGACCGGCAAGCTGAAGCTGTTTCGGGGGGGTCGGCACGCGCAAGGTCACGAAGACGAGGGCATCAAGAGCGACGGCGAAGGGTGAGGTGTGCGCAGGAGATGGAGGGGGCGATGGAGAACGAGGGGAGCGAGAGGAAGGGCCTCTGACGGAAGCAAACCGGTGGAACGGGCGGGGAGAGCGAGGGTAGTGGAGGTAGTTCAAGTGATGATCCGCCCGGATGAGGCTCAGACGTGGCAGTGGCACCTCGAGGCGCAAGGACAAGGGAGGTTGGCAGGGGGCGCCGCGTGCGGTCCGATCCCAGCTTTGCGCGCGGAGTTGACGATCGGGAAGGACGATGGACGAGGAGCGAACGGTGAGAGAGCGAACGACAAGGACGAAAGCGATGATGGACCAGCTCCGCATGGGATGAGTGAGCGAAGGGGGAGAAAGAAAGAAAGAGAGAGAGAAGGAAGAAGAAGAGGCTGGACTGCTGGGAGGGCGAAGGCTGAGGGCTTATGCTGAAGGCTTATGGAGGGGGATTGGAGGAGGGGGGACGAACGCGTACGCAGCCAATGAACTGATCAAGCGAGGAAGGAATCGGAGTTGGACTGCCAGACCGCACGATGCCTGATGCCTGCAAGAAGTACAGAAGTACTACCAAGCGCGCGAGAGTGGTTGGTGTGAGTGAGAGGGGAGAGGAGGATGAAGAAGAGGATGAGGATGAGAGGGGAAGAAGGATCAACTGATACCCGCCTGTCGGGTGGTGACGCTCGTGATAGATGAGGTGCATACAGAATGTACTCGTAAGTAGTAGGATCTTTAGACCGAACTGCTCCAGTTCACCCTTCGTTTGCACTCGCATTATCATCCTCATCCTCCTCGCCGGCGGGGACGGGAGCCTGGGCGTCTCGCGCCAACGGCCTGCCCTTCCCTCAAACCCCCCCGCCAAATTTAGGAGCGGCTGTGGCTGGCAAGCGACGGAAGAGCAGCAGCACCGACCATCTGTGCCACCACATAAAACTTCCCTGCCACGCCTGCCTCACCACCTATCAGCCAGAAGGCATCGCACACCGGGCAGAGCGGCCGATCGCAATGATCTGCTCTTCCTCCTCATCCTGCTCCTCCTTCTCTTCCTCCTCCTCGCTCCTTTTCCCATCACCCCTTCCTTTCTGACCGTGATACTGACTCTCAACCCTTTCGTCTCTGCCAAGAAGTATGTACCTCCCTAACAAGTACCTTTAATGGAGCGTACTACAGAATGGCTCCCGCAGAGCGGTTGCCATGTTACATAATGTACCTACCTCTACCTACAAGTATGTATGTATTCACCTTATCTGTAGTGGCGGTGACGAGGCGGCTTGATAGAGACAAAACTTGCGGAAGCCGAGCTACTGTGCTGAGAGTGAATTGTATGTCTCGGTATAGTAGGACTGCACTTCGGACTCGAACGCAATCGACGAATGAGTGTAACTGCAACTGTACGCCGCGGATTAGGTGTTTTCCATGTGAGTATCGGATCGGGTGTCTGCGTCTTAGTTAGAGGAATCCAATGCGGTTGACCGGGAGGTTGGCTTGCTCTCCCGTATGCTGCTCGGTTGACGAGGTGGTCTTTAAGGGGATGGAAATGGATACGGACTGAGTTGGGCGACGGTGCTCAGGTAGAGACAAAAAAGGCATTGTTTTTTTCCGATTCATAAAAGACGTTGGTGGGACATGCATCCAGCATACATTTCTTTTGTGCTACCATGCAACCATGAAAATTTGAATTCAGCCCATGCACAAAAGACGAAATGAGCCCTTCATACTCGGGCAGAAACTCCGCACGTTTTTGACCCGTAAAGCATGATAACTGACACCCGCCCAAACCATGCACCCCACAACGTAACAGACCACGAAACCCCTTTACCGGTTGCTCTTGGCGACACGCTCAAGCTCGTCCTTCTTCTTGATGGCGTAGGAGTTGCTGCTACCCTTGGCGGCGTTGATCAACTCCTCAGCAAGGCACTCGGCAATGCTCTTGACGTTACGGAAAGCGGCCTCACGGGCACCGATGGTGAGGAGAGCGATGGCCTGGTTGACGCGGCGGAGGGGAGAGACATCGACGGCCTGGCGACGGACGGTACCGGCGGAACCAATACGGGTGGAGTCTTCACGGGGACCGCAGTTGACGATGGCGTCAACGGCAACCTGGAGAGGGTTCTGGTCGGTCATGATGTGGATCTGAAGAGTGTTGGTTAGCCGAAACCGTTTCACTCCTTGCATTCTACCTATTTCCCCAGTCCGTGGTCGAGGAGCTTATGCGGTAGAGCATGTGCGATTGGAAGACGTACGATCTCGAAAGCGTGGGCAACAATGCGGATAGCCATGAGCTTCTTGCCGTTGTTGCGACCGTTCATCATGAGGGAGTTGGTCAGGCGCTCAATGATGGGGCACTGAGCCTTCCTGAAGCGCTTGACAGCATACTTGCCAGCGGAGTGGGAGAGGTAGACGGGAGTGCGGATGTTGATGTAGTCGCTGCATGTCGAGAATGGTCAGCCTTTTGCTCGGGAGTCGTTCCACTTTGTGCGCCCTCGCAAAACTCTTCCACCGCCAATGCCATGCGCAACGCCTTCTAATCATTGAAGAGGATGGGTTCCGTACGTCAAAGAAATATCCCTGATCTCAACATCCTCGTAGCTCCACTTGTTGAACAGCTTAATGCTGCCGACCTCCTCGGCGACATCCTTGGGAAGGATCTGGAGGGTGGTCTGGGATTCGACCTCAACTTCGCCGTCCGACATGTTGAACCGGTTTTCGAGAGACGACTGTGGTGTTTCGGCGAAAGCGTTGGGGGCGGGTCGTCGTCGAGGTTGTCGCTGTCGTTCGGGATGTCTTTCGAGAAGGAGATTTCGGCTAGGTTGTGTGCGTTCGCTGGCGGAGTAATTCGCTTCCGGTCTTGGCACTCATATAATTTCTGGTGGGCGCTAAAATGTGGCATGGTGCAGTCTTAGACACCGAAGCCTCAGGCATGCAATAAACCGTAGCCTCACCAACACCGTCGATGACAGCGACAGCCATTGAAGGATAAGTTATTCGCCAACTTATACGGGAAAGGAAATTATAGAGCCACACGAGATACATGTTGGTCAGCCCATCCTCTGATGATGGAGATGTGTTGTCTTTTTCCCATGCGATAGCAACGAATACGGTATGAGAAGAACTGCATAGCTGTCAGCGACATCGCTACACCATTCACAATCACTTCGTGAGATAGGTGCTCGCTCCTCTTGCAGAGCTACAACATGAATTCTATAAAGCTCCACAAATATAGTGTGGAATTTTATTGTGACATAGAATGAAGCGAAGAAAGAAAACTCATTCCAATTGTAGGTATATCCACCCCTCCAGTGTCAAAGAATCCGAGTCATCCATAGTTGGTGCGCGTGTGAAGATATATCATAATGTCTGTTCTCAGCGCTTGGAACGGACTAGGATAGCCTCTTCCAACAGTTCACCCATATCATTCCAGGTGATCTTGCCATCCCCTCTTAGCCCAGCATCTGCAGCTGCAGCCTTCCGAGCCACGTCGTCCACGAGCTCTTGATTGACCTTTACAACCCACTTGCTAGTCGTGAGCATGTAGAGCTCTCCGTCCGCTTTCTTGCCCAAGAGTCCACTGGTCTTCACCAATCGCTCGACATACTCCAGGTCAACATCTTTTCCAGCACTTTTAACTACCTTTCTTAGGTCGCTTGCCCCAGTCTTATCCAAGCCATCTCTCACCGCACCCAACACTCGTTTCTGACGCTCCCATTCCATCTCCCTTTCTCGTTGCTCTGCGGCTTTCCTTTCTTCTCTCTCCTTCCTGAGCTTTTCCTCCAGTTTCATCTCCGCCACAGCTCTTCTTCGCTTCTCCTCAAGCACTTGCTCTTCCCGTTCTGCAGCACCTTCTGCATCTTGTGCTCGTTGTATCTCCCCCTGGTAACGAAGAAACTCGTAGTATGCCCTCCGTTGGTCCTTGCGCGCAAGCGATTTTGCTTTCTTTGCTCCCACGGTTCTGGATTCCCGCAATGGGCGCGCAGCGGGTTGAACGTTCACCGGAGCATCCGCAGGTCCTTCCCCGACGTCCTCCTCAATCCCATTGACGAAGCCACCCGCACCGGCTGCAACGATCTGCTCGAACTCTGCTCGGTCCTCTTGCTCTGGTGGTATATCTTCCTCTTCCGAATCTTCCTGGAACGCTCCAGGCGCGCGTACCGGATCGTGTCCGTCCGGCTCAATCGCTACACCCTCCTGTTCGTGCGCATCCTGTATCGTTTCATGATTTCGTGTACGGTTCCATGTGTGTCGGTCGGTAAGCTGAGGTGCGTAATATAGAAGGGTGCAAAGAGCCAGAGCGTGGATAATATCTTGGAGAAGAGGTGTCTGCGGATTTGTGAACGGTAGCAAGCGGTTAATACCGCTTATTAGAGTCGACACCAAGAACATCACCGGAAAAGTGATGTATACTAGCTGCCTGGGATTATGCGGCGATAAGACGGAGGTGGTGTCCTTCAAAGGGGGAAAAGCACACTCGTTCGCCGAAATGGTGTAGCGCCAACAATGTACCGTATAATCACACATGCAAAGGCTTTGCAGCGCCTGACGAAATCATGGCGCAACTGGCGGGAGTAGAGCGGAGAGAAGTTGTTTCACGGAGATGTAGTTGCGCGTAGGTGGTTATCGCTTAACGTTGGTTGTCTCCTTGTGTCTTGCGCGGATAGCTACTGCCGCCGCCCGTAAATTTTGACTGCAGTCCGTCCCATCCCTGCTAACGAATATGCCGCCGCAACCTCCGCAACATGTCTCTTTACTACGAGGCAGCCGCAATCCTCACTAACGCGGAGAACACCGGTGGCTCGCTCAAGTCGCGCATATATAACAACAAGAAGCTCAAGTCGCCCCCAGCCCAATTGTTCGCTCTTGTTAGCGAAACGTCCAAATGGTCTGCTGTGCTGAAGGATGTGTTAGAGCGAAGCGGAGTGCTCAAGGAGGAGCGGAAGGTATGCCAGCTGTTTTCCCTAATGCAAATTTGTATCGCCGCCTAGCTTACTTCTTGACAGCTCACCCCGATTCTTGCGCTACTCCTAACTCATGATCTCCTTCTCGCGAAAGGCGGCGTCGCTGCCCCAGCGAACCATGTGCTCCGACTCGCCATTACACGCCATAAAGCGCGCCTTCAAGCGGAATTTACAAAGTCACGTATTCGGCACGGCTTTAGTACCCTAGATGCCTTCCGCGCTCATATAAACGCGGGTGCCGAAGGCGGCGACAATGGCGACACAGCGCCAGCCCCCTCCCATCCTCGTTGGATACGCATAAATACGCTCGTCACTACGCTTTCCCACCAGCTCACGACTACCTTTGCAGACTATGACAGTTCTGCCTCTCTCAGTGCCGTGTGTGCTGCCAGAGGCTCCGCAAAACTTCTGCATGTCGATTCCCACATCCCGAACCTCATTGCGTTACCGCCCAAAGCGGATTTCTCGCGACACCCGGCCTATGCTCGAGGAGAACTGATTTTCCAGGACAAAGCTTCATGCTTCCCTGCATATTTGCTCGATCCGTCGCCAGAATCTGGACCAACTATTGATGCTTGTGCCGCGCCGGGAAACAAAACGACTCATCTAGCGGCCATACTTTCGGAGAAGGCAAAATCAGCTGCCGATGGATCGAAACCTCAGGTACTGGCTTTCGAGCGTGATAAGAGGCGTGCTGGCATTCTCTCGAAAATGACCAAGCTGGCCGGCGCTGGTGATATTGTGCAAGTACGCGGACCATGTGATTTTTTGACGTCTGACCCTCTTTCCCCTTCCATGCGCACAACGAGTATGCTGCTTCTGGACCCTAGTTGCAGCGGTAGTGGGATCGTAGGACGGGATGACACCCTTCGGATCTTGTTGCCGTCGGTGGAGGCCTCTACGCTTGCTAAGCAGGCAGCTTCGAAGCATGGCAATGGCAAGAAGAGAAAGCGGAACGGCATTGCTGGAGAGGAGTCCCGGAGCGTACCTGCGGAGATCACACTTTCTGCTGCTGATGCAATGGTTGAGGAAACCGCAGAGGAAGCGGAATCCAAAGACGCGCTAATGGCAAGGCTGAGGTCCCTGAGCGCTTTCCAGCTCAAGATCATACTTCACGCCATGAAGTTCCCACATGCTGTACGCATTACCTACTCAACCTGTTCAACCCACTTCATCGAGAACGAGAAAGTCGTCTTCCTAGCCCTTGCATCTGAGGTTGCCCGAGAACGAGGCTGGAGGATATTAAAGCGCAAGGACCAAGTGGATGGCATGAAGCGATGGGCTGTGCGGGGAGAGATGTCCGAAGAGGAGGAGCAAGAGCTGCCGGAGACGGGTTGGGATGGAGGTGTAGAGGAGAAAAATGCGGTTCTGGATGCGTGCATCAGATGTGCTAAAGGTACACAAGAGGGAACAATGGGATTCTTCGTGGCGGGCTTTGTAAGGGATGATGTAGGGCCGGAAGGCGACGAAGATATGGGGCAAGAGGATGATGCCTCCGAGTCAGCAGGGCGAAATCCCATGGCTGACGCTATGGCGGCCTCGAATAGTGAGGAGAAGGGTGTCCACGAGCATGCCGGAGCCGGGTCACCAGAACCCACAGAAGATGAGGAGTGGAATGGTTTCAGCGATGATGACGTCGCTGGGGAGGACCGGACTTCGACCTCACGGAGCAATGTGAGTGCGAAGCATTCATTCGCCCGAAGCTCAATTGTCCGTGATGGATCATCGAGGAAGAAGAAGACCAAGAAGAGGAAGTAGGTTATTCTCTTGGACATGGAGTGAATCTGCACCCCCCCCCCCCCTCCCCAGGTTCTTCCGTGGCTATGGAGGCCACATGTTCTCATGACTACCACGTACTTTGTATATCCAACATCACGGTGGTGAAGTTGATGCCATGAAGGCGCGGTTATCGGGTAAACATATAGAATAGGTGCAAGACGCCTCTAATAGGAGTAGTAGATTATGAGAAGACGATCATACTAAACGTTCAGCTATCGCCTGATGAGGATTGGAGCTGCTCGACTCTCAAAGCTCAACATTCTGAGGTACTTTGACGGTGGATGCGTTTATCCGCCGATGAACGAACGACGTGGTGTATCCCTGAGTGTTGTCAGGGTCCAAGGTGGATATGACAGCTGCAGAGCGCACGGACTCCGAGGCGTTGCTGGGTAAGCACCCTCGTTTGTTTATCCCCCATGAATTTCCTTCCCGTCACCACCACCTACACCATCGAACTCAGAAGTCCAAAACTTTCGTCGCACAACATAACGCACGGGAACATAGCAGACCATAATATACAACTGCTCCACATACCACTGCGTGTCATAACTGGTCCAACAATGGATCCTCCGGTCAGATTCCCCTTGTCGCCGGGTCCGCCACTTCTGCCCCTCTCTCCGGAACGCGTGAATGGTACCCGTCCACTATATACAGCCAGCAGCAACGGAAGCCCCTCTCGCAATCGCAGCTCGAAGCATCTCGCGCAATCCCCTTCGCTGTCGGAGCTCGAGTCTGGCGCTCACATATACAAAGCGACCTCAGCCAACAGCTCGCCTTCCCACAGCCGATCATCCTCAGATGTCCAGTCGATGGTGGCTCGGTTCAACGGGCTTGATATCCGTGATATGAGGGAGCAAGCGAGACGCGACGAGATTGCGCTGAGACGGGAGCAAATGGCCAGGGAGATGGCGGAACTCGAAGGCAGAAAGATAAGGGAGGAGGCCGAGCGGTTAGCGACTGAGATGAAGAGGTACAGAGAGGAAGCTAGGAGGCTTAGGAAAGAGGTTGAAGAGTCAAAAGCGCGTGAGAGGGCAGGCGCCAAGAGAGGAGATGTTGCGATGGTAAGTCTGAACAATACCTTCAATTACCGTGACGAACTAGGAAAAGTCGGTTTGTTAACCTACATTGTCCAATAGGAGGAGCTGCGACGCGCAAAAGAAGCGTATCATCAGATGCATTCGTCGATGGATAAGGAACTTCGAAAGTCAAGGAAAGAGGCGTTGGCCTCATCTTCTAGAATTGTTCAGTTGCAGGAGGAGCTCAAAGCGACACGGAACTCTCTCCGTATAACACAGTCCGGCTGGGACTCAGAGAAGCTGAAGGCCTCCAAGCGAGAACAGGAAGCGTTCACGGCACAATACGAACTGGTCAATGTCCAGGAGCAGCTCGAGAAGGCACGCGATAAGATCAAGGTCCTGGAAGAGGAGCGGGACGCTCTCAAGACCAGTCTGAAAGAGGAGGAGGTTGCGAGAATAGCAGCAGAGGGCATGATTGCATTGCCTGCCGAGGGCAAAGATGAAGATGACGACTTTGAATTGCCGGCACAATCGCCCAGAAAGCGCTCTCACGACGAGGACAAGGAGAATGTGCTGCCTGGGAAAGCTGCCAAGCTTCAAGCGCTGCATGAAGAACTCAATCTCGAGCGGAACCGTCGTCAAAGGGCCGAAGATCAGATTGAGTTCATGAAGATGGAGTGCCAGTTCCAGTGCTGTTCCTGCCGCGTCGCAGAACTTCGCCAGACTGCTTATGTTCACGATAACAGCTTCGATCTGGAGATGGAGCGTATCCGCGCAACTATTCCTACACTCACGCCCCCCGCTAGTGAACATGATGGCGATGAGATGGAAGACGTCCAGAACACCACGGCAACACTAGAGGCGTCGCACGTCTCTCACAGCAAGACCGCCGCGGACCCGGATACCACGCTTCTCTTCTCCCCCTCCTCCGGCACGTTCCAAAAGGTCCCGTCTCCGGCCAAGTCAACCGAGCAATCAATTCGTGCATCGATGTTGGAAGCCTCCTCCGTCCCAGCCCCGAACAGACCTCGTTTCTCCATTCATGAAGATACGTCCGAAAGCCAGTTGAGCAACAGCATGACCACCATTGCAGCGGAAGAAATCGAGGGCACATTAGCAGCCCACTCGGGGAGCGCGATTGTTTCCGAGGACGAGGACGAGGGATCTCAGCCGCCATTCTTTCGTTCGTCCCTTGAACCTGCGACGCCCCTCGGCCAGATGCGTCACATCCACACCGTCACAACCACCACCACGATCCCCATCCACTTCTCTCCGTTCCCCGCCAAGTCCGCTCCCATGATCGCCCCTCGCGACCCCAACATCCCCGCCACGCCGAACACCATCGGCCACCTGCCTCGTCACGGGCTCGACAACAAGGAGAACCACGGCGGGTTCGGCGCCGCGCAAGCGAAGCCGGACCTCCCCTTCGACCGCGAAGCGGCGCTGGAGCAGATCCGCGCGCGCCGGGGCCGGGCGAGGAGCATGGCCCAGGCGACGCCGAGGAAGGTGTCTTTGGAGGTCTTGAAGACGCCCAAGCGGGACATCTCGGCTCCCGCCGCGGCCAGCGGGTGGAGAGCTTAGACTGACGCGCTTGATCTCGTTTCTTTGTTTTCCTTCTTGATTCCCCTATGTGTGTTTTTCCAGTCCCACACCTTTTTCTTCTCACTTTCCCCATCCCGTTACTGCCTGCACAAGAAGGATCTAGGGATTACCTCCTAGCCCTCTTCCTGAATCTCTCTCTGACAAGGCTGTCTGGCTGGTGAAGGTGCGAGTGGCGTTTTTCCTTTATACAGGATGGCTGACGGGCTTGGCGTGGGAGCTTGGAGTGTGAGTGGGAGGAAGGCGGAGTTGGCGTTACTCTGTTTCGTGTTCTATTCCTTCCCTAATACCTCGTGAACTGGCTGCCGTTCACGTCCGCCGACGGTTCACCTTCTTGTTTTCTTCCCTTTTTCTTCTCTTTTCTTCTTCCGTGATTTCTCTCTTTTCTATCAATATCCCCCACCCCTTTGACGAATGAAGAATGTTTGTTGTGCTTGCTTGTCGCCGGACCACGATCAGTGAAGATAATGATGATGCTTGACGCTACGTGCTGTGCCCCCTACAAAGGCAGGTACGCGAATTTGGTCCATGGCCTGGTCAAGATCTCTTTCTACTCCGATGATAAGGAGGAGGACCTTATACGGGACCAAAGCCTTCATTCCAACCCATCGCGGTGCACGAAACTGCCCTCTTTCCCCTTTCCTTATACAGAAATAAAAAGGACGAAAACAGAGAGACCTCAAAGCCGGTGAAAACAGCGTCAAAAAGGAAAGGAAAACTGAAAAAAAAAGAAAATGAGATAAAAACATACAGCAGCAGGAATTCGCTAATGGTCACCCACTTAACTACTAATNNTTCCGTGTTCTCAGCCTCCTGTGGCCGTATGTAGAAGAAGGGCTGATTGAGACGGTATATATATGATGACTGCGGCAGTGCTAAGCACCGCGAAGATATCTGCTGGAGGAAGATGAGGCGAGGGTGTTGCATCAGGGCAGGTCATGCAGGAGAAGATATCAAAAGAACTACAGGTTTGATGTCCGTTATTGCCATAATCCATTTCGTTAAAGATACGAAGAATGAAACGAACAGCAGAGCAATGGCAACAACAACAATACCAATAACAGTAAACATACAAGCGCCTAGCCCTCCCTTCCCACCAGCGTACACCATTCAAAGCAAAGAGCCAATCCCTATGGAAAACAACAATGGATGACAAAGGAGATGGGACAAGTAAGGTACAAATCGCCGCAGGCGTCGTTGATCGATCCATCCCATCAGGCGAGAGATTCGCTGTGAAATCGACAGGATACCCAAGACTGAGCAGATGAAACAGGTAAGAAAGAGAGAAAAGGGAAAGAGAGATAGAGAGCCATTCCATCACATTATAGCCATAAACCCATTAGTAGAAAAAGAAGAATCAAAAGTCTCCAAGCCTGTCTCCCCGTTGTCATTCTCCGGAAAGCGTTTCGTAAAGAGTAAAAATTAAGGAAAGTCTCGAAAATCGTAAGAAGGAAGGGTGAACAAATCCCCCCTTGCACTCCGTATAGTGACGGGAGCAGCCTCCGAGCAATAGGCCGCCATGCAAAAGGGGAAGTGGTTCTCAAGAAGCGAAATTAACGAGCTCGGCGTGTCCGTATGGAAGAAGAGAAAGATGCAGATCCCGCTGATGCACGATGAATTGTTTGTGTGACGGAAGTCGAATGGAGGTGGTAGCACATGAGTTGGAGAAAACAGTGAGAGAGGCCAACATCTGGTAAGAGAAACATGGAGGAAAGTGCTTTTCTGCTCGGTCCGGAAGGCAACCGCATGATGTGGGGGTGCAGCGTGGAGTGGCCGCACGCGGAAAAACCCGAGGACAGGATGCTTTTGCTTTTCTTGAGCGGCCGTGAGTTTACTTTTCTGCAGGGTATCATTTGTTTCAGGATGTGGCGCGGTTGGTTGATCGTTGCATTGCTGGATCGTGGTCGAAAGAGGAGATCATTTCAGGTTCGTATGGAAAAAAAGAAAACGTGAAAGAACGTATCGTTGCAAGGATCGCGTCAACCCCGCAAGCGATCCGTACTTTGATCAACATCATCGTCTAAAGGTGGATTTGTGAGTAAGCGGAGACAGGAATCGCGCTGCAGCACGGATGGGTGCGCCGACGCGTGCCACCCTGGAGGGTGGTTTTTGGCCGGTACAAAAGACGCAGCTGAAAGACGCAGGGAGCTGGTTCGGATGAAAGCCGAGACACTGAACATGTAGCCATTTGCTGCAAGACTGGCATTGGATCATTTGCCCGTGGTTCTCAGTGGAGTTGCAGATACACCGAGTGCAACCCGCAGATAGGGTTTGCGGATGGCTCATAGTAGGGTTGAACTGAGCTTCAAATCCATTGAAGGAATTCGTAGTGAATGGATCCAACAGAAAGGGTTGGCTGGGAACCGTATTGACAGGCTGGTTGAGGCCTGCCCAACGTTGGTTGTGAGCTTCGAGAACACCTTGAGCACACGGCTTCTGGTGACGGCCTTGCACGACTCGCTTTATGGCGCCCTGGGCATCGCCGGCTGGACCCGGGACGTTGCTTGGTAGCAAGTTGAAAACGGCGCTGTCGTCAAAAACAGGCATGCTGTACCGGCGGTTATCCTCCTTCAGGGGTGGCACTTTCTTCCTCTCAATCGGACGACTTTGTACAGATGCGAAGCTGGTGCTTGAACCCACCGAGGTTGAGGAACCCGAACGCGGCATTTTGCAGGCGTCAAGGAGCTCAGTGCTGTCTACTCGCCTATGCTTAGACGCTTGCCTTGAAAGAGGCGCAGAAGAAGGCAACACGAAAGAATTGCTGCGACTCAGAACAAGCTTGTCAGGATCAGAATCCGTGTCAAGATCCTCCCATGAGAACGAGAGCTTGGAATCCTTCCGTGGCGAGATCGTGGCTTCTTCGACGGACACCGTCTCCGTCCTAGCGCGTCCATTCTCATCAATGATCAAGCGAGTCTTGGTCCGCGTCCTACTCTCGGGAATAGCCATCAGTGGCCCCTGATTCAGACGCTTCAACGGGGACGATTTACGAGGAATGTTAGCCATCGAGCCAGTGGTAGACGTCGAGGACTTGGAATCAACAGACAAGGTCCTTGGCCGACGCATGCCACTATCGGTGTTGCTGCGCTGCAAGCCTGGCCGTGAAAGCGACGGCCTGTGAGCCGACGAGTTCGAGTTCGTCCGGGTGAGCTTTATTTTCCGGGCCATTTCCCTCTCCCGCATAGACTCCTTGGTCTGCTGCTCATACGGCTGTCGACTGTTCTCGTCGGTGATCGTGTCCGTCGAGAAATCTGAAGAAAAGCTCAAATGCTTCATAGGACTTTCGAAACTGAATAGCAGGCTTGGATCGACGCCTGAGGGCGCGGAATTGAAAGAAGGTGACTGCGAACACATGCTCTGGTCGAAACTCGTGCTCACGAAAGGATCAGGCTGAGATACTGCCGGTGCAGCGGTAACCTGAAAAGTCGGCTGCTGCATCGCATGAGTACCAAAAGGCTGCCAGTTGATGGCGGGTTCGAGTTTCTGCTGCTGCACAGGACCGAAAGGATCAGCCAAGTTGTGCGTATCCACATCCATCGACCCCTGCTGGTTAGGATCCCAGAACAGCCTGGACTGAGGCAAGGCAGGGGCGGATATTGACCCCTCGTGGGAGTACTGCGTCATGTCCTGGGGTAATTGTAGATGAGGAAAGTGCACTGGCGAGTTGGAGAACAGTTCGTGCCCCGGTGCGGCGGAACCGGTCACCGTTGCGATTCTGCGAGTCAAGGTCGTCGATGGAGTATCCTGATCTATGGGCTGAGATTTCCTTCTCGAGGACGAGTCCCTGGTGGGGGGAGGGGTTTGCATCTGGACCGGTGCCATAAGTTGACCTTGTCCGATCATGTTTGCTCCTCCCGCGCCTTCCATCATATTATTTGTCGATGGACCTGGAGAAGAGCTCAGTCGGCGGGACGGATCGACCGGCGGAAGCCCGAGATAACCGTTCGCCGAGAAATGGTTGATGTGAAAAGCGGGATCTTCAGGACTGGGCATCTTTCTGCTCTGTGAGCTCGAAGGTCTTGCAACGGGCGTATTGTGAAAGGCAAGTGGCGTGCGCACAGGTGTAGTCTGGCCATTGATCTGCGGCGTTGCAAAAGCGTCTAGAAAATGCGTTTGGAAAGCATCCGTCTTAGGAGTCTGGAGATAAGCCTCCGAAAAATCAGCCGACTTGGGCGTTGAGGAGGGACTCGGGAGATGCCAATCGTGGTATCTGATATTGGACTGGATGTCAGCATTTGCACCGCTACTGGCATGGCATGAACATCTGGGCCAGCCACTTATTGATATATGGCGGAGACAACAGAGACGCAAGGAGTAGGCTTGGTTTCACAAGTGCAAATCGTAGAGGGGCAATTGTCTTGAGCCGTTGCTCAATGGATGGAAACACTAGACGACTGGAATACGTTGCTGGATGGGCTCGAAGACACAAGGAAGAGGCTCAGCAAGATGTTGGATACATACCCGTATATGTGAGGCGTTTCGAGATTCATAGTAGCCATTGGGAACGCTGATCCTGCTGTTCTGCGATGCTAGATCGCAGACTCGTATACGATGTCGAGTAGGCTTCGAATGGCGAGCACCGGGGACGGCGAGGTTTGCTGCTTCGTGGAAAAGGAGAGTAGCCCCGTCTATGGAGGGAGACGGCTGGAAGGGAAGGCGATCGAGCAAATTGGCACAGGCAACAGTTGCTCGTTGAGGTGCTACAACAGCAGGAAGCTCGCTTGAGCCTGGGTGAGGACCGCGGACGCTGCAAGATATCCTGGTGATACGTAGGCAGCAGACGCGGTCAGCGGAGACGGAGGAGGACGAGAAGACCAGCGGAAGATGGAAGGACTATGGAACAAAAGTGACAGGCATGGATGATGGAACAAAAAACGAGTGTGGTGGTGGTGGTGGGTAATGTGCAGAAGAAAGGTGAGGTCTGGGGCAGGTCGGAAGGGAAGGGAGACGACGTCGAGGCAGTACTGCTAGGGCTTCGGCAGGTGGTCATAGACGGGGACATACCAGGTGGCCAGCCAACCGCAAGCCGGTAGAGGAATGCAGCTCTCCTGAGCCTAGGCTGCTAGGCCCTCGCCCGCCTATACGGACAGTTCAGGAACACCCGAAGCTCGGGCAAATAGTAGGTGAGGGCATTGCTTGGTATGGGAATTCGACGGTCGCCGCCAGCCCGTCATTGGTACATCGCAAGGAGCACGCTCGCCCGGAGCAAGGTAGGGACCACAGTTAGGTTAGGACGGATACTGTAAGTAAGGTCGATCAGCTCTCGTTGGCGGTCGGCCGGCGTGGGTTTGGGAGGAAGGGCCGCCGGGCTGGGGCTGGTCCATACCATCACAGTGCCGGATAGGCTGGATAGGCTGGTCAGTCGCAGGGTGGAGGGGCTTGGATAGGCTGGATAGGCCGGTTGGTAGGCTGGTCGGCAGGCTGGTCGGAGCATAAGGTAAGAGTAGCCATGGCCGTGGAGGAGGCGAGCGAAACGGCGAGGGGAGCGAGGGAGCGTGGGCGCGGTGGTGGGGGACGCCTAATCGGGGGATGGAGTCGCAAGGGCTGACGAGAGCAAGGTGGGAGGTAACCGCAAGCGGAACTGCCTGGCCGCACCGGTCGTCGTCCCTTGGTCCCCTCCCTCCGTCGTCCCCATCCAAGATCCCCTTCCGGTCCCCTCTCGATCCGATCCCCCGCCAGGTCCCCTCCCCGATCCCTTTCCTGCAGAGAGAGCGAGGGAGGGTGAGGGGGTCCACCGGGGCTCCTTTTCCTCCCTGCCCTCCCTCGGCCGCTAAGCCGTGCCGCGCGACGCTGGATGGTGCCGGTTGCAGAGTAGCCGACCAGATCTACAGCAGGAAGATCTCTAGGTGCAAGTTTATTTCGCCCCTCCTATGCAGCTCTGCATCAGCTTCCACTCCTAAATCCTAACCACACGCCGCCCGCAACAAATAGGGACGCTCCCTCGCCATCTCAGAGCGACGCACGCACGCTTGGCTGCTGCACCGTGACGCGGTTGCAACCTGCTTGGTCTTGCGACTGTGCCTGCTGTCTGCTCTCGACCGACGAAGCCGTGATGTTGAGGACGCCGCCGCCATCACCCTGCCACCACCACCACCACCACCGCTCACGAGAGCCGGATGGCAGTCGTAGTCAGTTGCCCGCCGCATCGTTCATGGCGGTGCCGTGCCGAATCGCCCTAATGAAACAATGGGGACTGGTCGGGAGGGGAAGAGTTGGCGTAGCAGCTCTTAGGTGGAAGATATGTATCTATCTGCTAGAGATACTTCACGGATAATGCGGAGCACTACCTGCCGTTCGTCCTTCCCATTCGTAACTCGGGCATCATATACCATATCCGAGCAGTATAACCATCGCTAGTTTACGCCGCAATGCTCTGGAGTAGGTATCGTGGACTTTGCCCGTTCCATATCCACAGCGGCAGAGAAGCGATAGCCCATTCATGACAAAAAGCTGGCCGGCTAAAGGCCGGGGAGAAGGCGTCGGAAACATCGTTTGCGCCTTTTGACCGTTTCGATACCTGCTATACCGCACGTTCCCTAGCAGCGCACGAACATCTTCTCCACAATGCTTATAGTTGCCGGAGACCACCGCTCCGCCTCGTTCCTCGCACCGACGCACATAATCCGCGCGCGGGCCCGGCGCTGATTGCGCAATGATGTTGTGCCGTCGCTCGGATTCTCGAGATCAAAGCTCTATGCTGTACGTATTACATACCTGCGAGGTAGTTTCTTCGTTCCCTATCATCCAATAACGGCTTGGCCCACCCGAGTACCTTTAAGTACCTATCGCACCATCATCACCAGATCGACGAGCAGTTTTCCTCTTTTAGCCCATGCTCGGACCTCAAGGGAGAAGGCTGGGATAGGGATCTGAAGTTCTTTTGAAGCCGTGCGGCTGATGGTGGAAGCAGTGGGGAGTGATAACTTATAGGTAGTGTCTCTCTTATGAAACTGAGTCGTGTCCCCCGGAGGTCGGGAGAGACGAGTGCTGGCACGCGGCCTCCCTGACCTTCCTCTGCCGTTTCCAAACGTAAGCAAAGCGAAAGGCCGGCGAGATCAAGAACACCCTCAGATTACCGACACAGCCGAGCGTATCCTGGCATTCGCTTTTCCTGGGAATAATGATTTGCACACGGGTCATTTAGGAAGGGCCTGGGATGTGCGCCTTATCGCCTCCTCGTTGCTGCAAGGTACAACAT
Organism: Myrmaecium sp. VS I D KN 1; assembly: GCA_019775845.1. Lineage (NCBI taxonomy): Eukaryota > Fungi > Ascomycota > Dothideomycetes > Valsariales > Valsariaceae > Myrmaecium > Myrmaecium sp. VS I D KN 1. The sequence continues at coordinate 859,570 of JADQAV010000018.1, read as the reverse complement.
CGGCAATCGATTTTCTGCCCCCCCTGGTCCTAACAGATGGGGATGGATAGAATGATTCTGCATTCCTGTTGTCCCGGTGGGAAAGCCACCGAAGGCTTGCGGCGGTTTGCCGCAGCACCCCCCTGGCTAGAAGGGACAGCCAGGTAGTAGGTAAGGGTCTATCTTCATCGGGAGGGGTAAAGTATGCTCGATGACATCCAGACCCCAAGATTGCAAGCCGTGGGCGTTACGTCTATGGAAGCCATGGCGTATGTAGAGCCGTGTATATAACAAATACTTGCCGTGCAGCGATAAGGAGAAGCTTTCTCGAACGGTGCCAAGTGCAGTGAGTGAGTTCATGTTTTAGTCGATGATGCGTTTGCGCAAACAATCAACGGAGGAACCCCGGTAACGAAGTCGGAAGGAAAACTTCGCTGCTTGGCAGGCGGGGTCTAGGTTGTGCTGTCTTGCACTCAGTTACTTTAGACTGCAGCGTAGCACTATGGCCAAAAAGTGTAATAGCAATCATATAGAGATAAAAATTGCGTGTAGTCGCGAGATCGATGATACTCTCGAGATCATCTTCTGTCTGAGGTGATGTCTGGGGGTTGCCGATGATTTGCATTTGCTCAAGGGAGCTTGGGTTCTGCATCCGATCCCGAGCCGCAGGACCATACTGCCGGGAGTCACCCTGGGCGGAACAATTACTTCATCCCGCATTGATGTTCGATGATCGTCGATAGTCAAGGAGCACTTTGAAACCCCTTGTGCATATCCGTGTTCATATTCAGTATAACTTCGCCTCAACCGAGGTCTTTTTCCCAAGAATCCAGATGCATCCACCGAAGGAGCTCCCAAAGCGGGTCGGTCCCACTGTCCCACATGCGCACCAACTTTAGTCCTGCCGTGACTGGGGGCTAGGACAAAAACAAAAATCTCCTCTCCCTCCCCACACAGCGATGCAAGAAAAGGAATAGTCCAGTGAGCAGCTGCGTAACTATTCTGACAATAAGGAAGCTGAAACCCCACCTTTGTCAATACATTCCATGTGACGGGAAATATCACATCAGTCGGACAAGTCGCAAGTTCAAGAGCAGGAGAAGGAACTCTCGCAGAGTAAGAAGAGCGACAAGGGTTCAATATGGAAACATGATGCGGAAATGGTGAAGGATATTGTCAGATCGACTCACGCGCCGAGAGTGGCGCTGGTTGGTACGAATGATCCGAGACGGCAGAGTGTTCATCCGCGGCCCTTCCTCCGCCCGCTCTTCTTCCGCCCGCTCTTCCTCCGAAGTACCCCTCGGCTGGTGAGACTAGCACCGCTGACACGGTATCATCCTCTTCGAACTGCGGATCTGCAAATGGAGAGCTATAGGAGGGGGCGGGTGAAGCTTGGCTGCTGGCGCTCGCAATCCCTCGCACTTGAGCGAGCTGCCGCCGAATGCTGGATTCGCGCGAAGTCACACTTCGATAAGGTGGAGGGGGTTCCGCTTGCTCATCCCCGAAAGGATTGCTGCTATCACCAGCAGTGTTGACCGAATTCACGTCGGACGACGTGTCGATACCGGTGTAGTACGCTCTGTTCCTCGCAGATAAGCCCCTTAACAGCATTGGATGCTGTTGACAGACGGCCATGGGGGGAGGCGGAGGCGGCGGCGGTGGTGTTATATCAGAGCGCGCAGCGCAGTCCTCGATCGCGACGTATTTTGGTAAGAAAGGTTTGGGTCTATATTCGTAGGACAACTGTTTCTCTCGGTGAGCACGCCGATGGCGCAGAAAAAAGAACAAGGCGAGTCCCATAAGTATACATATGATAATAGGGCTCACTGCAGCAGCAATGATTTCGCCCACCGATAGACCAGCCGAGTGGGAGCTCTGAGCACCGTCTGTTGGCCAAGGCAAAGGATATCCGGCCAGAAGAGTGGAAACCGAAGAACTAGGTAAACCGCCGGGACCCCGGGTCTGCGTTTCCCACGGTACAACACTCCATTCCTCAGTCTGAGCTGCTGGGTTGTGGTAGAGACTGCTGGACTGAGATTCTCCAGCTGTCTGGCCCGTCGATGCGATATCTGGCGTCGTATATGTGGGATACTCCCCGTTGAACTGGGTGGTGACACTCCTGGGGTTAGGAGTTGTGGATATTGCTCCCTCAGGAAACCGACTTTCCGCAGCGTCCTGGGTACCGCCCTCTCCACTTGATCCATCCGAATCCGGCGAGGATTGCGTTGGCTGCGCAGGCCTCCTGATCAAAGTCATGCGAGGAAAGCATTGCCAACAGTCGAACAGATCGACGTCCAGAAACCCTGTGAGAGAGGGGTGCATCGAAAGCTGCTCACAAAACTCCTTGAATTTGTCGTTACAGGGCCGCCCCTGGCTTCCAATGTCGTTGGAGACCATGATGTCAGGGCGCTGGTGCGGCACAATTGGCCGATGGAGGAAGATCTAGAGGCTCTGCCTCAGTCGGTATTGGAGACTTGGAAAGAAACGCTGTGCCGGGCTTGCTAGAGATATATCACTGCAAAGCATCATCCCAAAGTGGGCGTTGTCAGCATCCGAGGACCTTACAGAAAGAGACGATGATATAAACTGGTTGAGAGCGGGGAAGAATATATGCATGCAAAACTCACTATACTCGGGCGGACCAAAGCGCATGGCCGAAAACATCGCACAATACCAGATTGCCGCTTTTCCCTTATGTTCCTCGGTGGAATCCTAAGTGGCTTGCCAGCGAGTCTATGAAAGGCAAGAGATTGAAGGGCAGTAAAAAAAAAGGGAAGAGGAACAGGAGAGTGGGTGAAGCGTGCAGAGCGGGCTATGCGAAGGAAATGCGGGCAAGATGAGACAAACCCAGGATGCCGGAGAGCTGCACGTTACCTCCGTCGAAGGCGCGCCCGGAGCCTCTGGACGAAGAGTTAGACCAGCGAGCTCAAGAGCGGCGGAGGAGCACGAGGCTGTGCAGGCCTGCTGTGCTCCGATGCAGTTATGGACCTATGTAAAGCTGATCGCAGGCGTCGATATTTTTAGGTCGCGGTTGCAGACAGGACAGCCAGCTTTGCGACCGCATGCGGGTGTCATCATCGGTCTTATATCGACCTCATCTCACTGTGCTGCAGGTGACTGAGGAGTACATCCATAGCTCCCGGCAGCACCAGTCATCTAGCTGGCGTCCGACGTCGGATCCGACCTGCAGACATAAAGTACAGGGCAGGCCCGCGGTTCACACTTGGAGAATACCGGAGACCGACAGTGGGAGATGATGTCTGTGGAATGTCCGGCGTGAGCGAAGGAGATGGCAGCGGAGAAGCTCAAGGGATCAGTCGATGACGGGATGTTGTTGTAAATTATTGGATCGGGTTACTGAAGTGATGTATCATCCATTGAGGTAAGGAGGTAAGGTGAGGTGAGGTAGACCGTGCGGCACTGGACGTTCGCGCCAGCCGGAGGGCAATCTGGAAGGTCGAATTACATACTCCGTAGACGGGAATGGAAAGTCGCGGGGTCAAATGCATGGGGAGATGCAGGTGTATCACTCAACACAAGCCGACAGGTGCACCTTCCGAATGCTTCCAGGTTGGTCCTCCCAATTAAGCCGGGTTCCATGCACTATACCAATTGAAGGTCATAGGTGAGGTGCCTCAGGTACAAAGTTATTTAATGTATCTGATGGGTACTGAGGTAGGTACGTCGACGACTCAAGTCCGCAATTCTTCTTCTTCTTCCTCTCCTCTTTCTTCCCCTTTCCTTTGCTTGCTCCTGTATGTCCGAGCCATATAGATTGCTTGCTTCTCTTCCAATCCGTGGTAGTACTGTTCCAAGGTTTCACCATCGGGCCTCTCTGCGTATCATTCCCGAAACACCTCGTTGCTCACAGCAACTTTCGTTGCGAGCATATTTCCACAACTCAGGAAGCTTTCCACCGCGCACAGGTACCTGGAAACTCGGAGAAGTACGCTACTCCGTGACTTCCAGACCCTTCCAGCGATGGCTGTCAAGGTATTTCAATTCCGTCCCGGCCATCGCGGACACAGAAGAAGGAAGTGATGACCAGGAAACGGTCGAATGCAAGCAGCTGCCCTCGCTGCTCCTTCTTCTCCCAGAACCTCCGTCACGGAACAAAAGAAACCGGGACGGACTTTGATGCTAGAAGGTGAACGCAATCCGCCCCAAGAGTACTCTTGTACGAGGAGGAAAGAAGAAGAACGAGCTCCATGAGAGTGAAAGCACATGGCAATCTCTCATCACTGGGCCTTCAGCCCGTTCGCATTCCTCGGGTGGTATTCTTACGCGCGGCGACGTCGAATCTTTCGCCATGCCCTCACCGCCATGCTCCTATCCCTACTCTTCTATACTATCCTCGAGTTTTGCAACCAGGGAGTCATCTATATCCTGAGGCAATATCCTACGGACCTGCTCATCCTGGCGAAGACATCGCCGTTTGCGAACTTCAGCACCAATCTCTTCTTCCCTGACGAGCCCATCCTGGAATCCTCGAAAGAGCGCAACCTCGTACTTCCGAATGGCACCTTGCGCTACACCTTCAAGAGATACCTCAAGCCCGGGCGCGAAGGGACCGTGGCGCTCTACACGGATCTATCAGACAACTCCGACGTGGTCATCAAAGCTTGCTATACATCCGGCCGCGACATTGTCCCAAACGCCTTCTACGCCTTTTTTAAAGAACTGCAGACGTTTTGGTCGACCGAGATCCCCGCGTCATCAGTCCTCGGCGGCCCGGTCCAGCTTCGCACTGCTGCCCCCTTTACAGACTCCACGTACGTCCCGATGCGAGACTTCTTTCTTGTCCGCCGCACGCGAAGGTACTTTCATGTACCCTTCCTCTCCACGGACGAATACCACTGGCACATAGTGACACCCTATTTCCCCGATCGGACGCTCAAGCACCAAGCGACGACCCTCGATTCCCCGTCGACCTCCGCACTCGCAGCCTCCCTCTTGCCCGCCCTGCAATTCCTCCTCAACACCATCTCCCGCCTCCACGCCCAAGGCTACTGCCACGACGACATCAAGCCGGACAACCTCTTCCCCCTCCCCTCCCCGAACTCCAGCGTACCCTTGCGCATCCTCGTCGCCGACCTCGGCAACGTGCGCGAGACGAAGCACTCCTACCACTTCTGCTCCGAACGCCGGACGCGCAACCAGTGGCGCTCCTGCACCCTCAACGATGTCCGTCGCACGCTGAAGACCTTCCTCTGGACCCTGCGTGCGGCGGCCCCGGACAAGACGGACTGGGACCGGGCCTTCTATGAGCGGAAGGAGCCGTGGAGCTGCATGTACTGGGCCTGGATGCGGCAGCCGCGCAGCGCCGAGGAACTTCTGCGGCAGCTGGAGACGGATGGGTTGGGAGGATGTGATGGGATGGCGAGGGAGGTGGATGCTAGCAGGCGTGCGCTGCAGGCCGCGTCAAGGAGGGAGTTGACGTGCATCTCTGTGCACCTGTGGCCGTGGGAGTGGTTGAATCTGCGGCAAGGGTGGGAAGCTGGGATGTGGGGGTGGTGGGGGTTCTGGAGGGAGAAGAGCGAGTTGGCTTTCGAGGGCGGGATTGATCACTTCGACCTGATGCCGTGATCGGCGGTTCCTCATGGGCCCCTGGCACGTGGCGGTATGACCGGAGAAGGTCTAACTTGAGGAAACCCTAAGATTCTCTTTTCTTGTAGCAGCTCTAGGAGGAAGAGGGCGCTGGAGTCCTGTGCTTCGCAGACTGGTGTTGCGGCGCCTTGAAATTGACCTATAATTCTTTTTTTCCTCTCGATACCTTCGCCACCAGACTCGCTGTGGGACCTCAACTCAACAAACGGCAGGGTTGATGTGGAAGTCGCGGTCCTCGCTTTAAAAAAAAAAAAAAAAAAAAAAAAGAAGGTGCGCTCTAAGGCTTGGGCATCGTTACTACCGAGTGGCAATGACATGTGCAAGAACGAAACAAAATCCTATCGTTCAGCAAGAAGATCCAGCAGACCGGTCAGACTCCTCCGCAAACCTAGCCGTAACCCCCGAGCCCGCTCGAGAGGCAACGAGGAACTCGATCTCGCCGGCTCGGACTGCCTCACCAGTGAAACGTATTTCACTCGTCCAATCGTCGCGCCTTCCGGAATAAAAGGTCAACGCCATGCGCGGCCGATGGAACGAGGTGATGCACCCGGCGCCGCCGCGGCTGGCGTCGACGGACCGGTTCGCGCTCCGGCAAGCGGCGTCGTGGATCCGGGACGACGTGGACGTGAAGATCGCGCGGGAAGGGCCGGAGGTCATGGGCCCGGACGAGGTGCTCCTGCTGCACGACCTCTTCGTCCAGCTGCGGCAGTCGGACGTCAGCCTGGCCACGCTCAAGTACAGCCGCATCCACCACGCGGTCCGGGAGGTGGCGGGCAAGGCGACCCGGTGGCCCGGCCGCCTGATCGACGTCTGCGACGAGCTGATCCGCAAGTGGGAGGAGCGGTTCGGCCCGTTGCGGGAGGTGAAGGGGCACTTGTATGAGGCGGGCGGCCGGCTGCATGGCGTGTGCGAGGTCGGGGATTTGGGGAAGCAGGTGAGTCGGGTCGCGGATCGCACGCGCTTGGCGCCATGCAGCTGACGGTTTGGGCCTAGGCGTTAATGGCACGGTGGAATGAAAAGTGTCCCGAGGTGTTCTTTCAGGAGAGAAGCAAGTCGATCGGTAGCTTGGGGTTCCACGCCGGGGCGTGAGTGGTCCCGGCGACCTCTACGAACCATACCTCTGCTAATGGCACGGCGATTAGGTGGTGGCTCAATGCTATCTTTGCGTTCAAGGACGGCATCATCGACCTCGAGACCGCGGAAGGTGGTATCGATTACGATGACAAAGGCGTGTATGCTGTAGTTATAAAGGACGACAGCGAGATCGAAGGTCCCGATCCGACCGCTTTCACATACCGTTGCAAGCCACACGATCCGGGTCGCTTCCGGTTGACGTCGGCGAAATGGGAGACCGTTGCTGCCATACGTGTCCTGCGATCGCATTCGCTGTCAAGTTTGTGGGGACCGAGGTGTGGGATCCGGTACGAAGGCTTGTGCGTTCTGTTATGCCTTTCCACACATCACAGTCTATTAATCACGTTAGCAGATATAAGGTAGCCGGTTGGGTCATCAAGGGCTGTAATCCAGACACGAACCAAGGTGCGGATGTCGTGTTCGAGGTCAAGTTCGAGAGATTGTCCGAGCAAAGGCCCATGCAGGAGGTCCTCCGGCACCCGCTGGCGGAAGAAGTCGATGACTACCAGGAATACAAACGCCTGCGACGAGTGTACCGAGAAGCGCAGAAGCACAAATTGAAGCATCACGGACTCGGTCACATTCTCGTAAGCAGGATACACGTTTCTGGCAAAGAGTCGCCGCGCAGCAGCGAGCGGGATAAGATGTCCAGCCTCGACGTGACCACGGACGCGAAGCGACGCCGGGGAGGCGTGAAGCCGTTTGGAAAGATGTGCCCCTCCGCGTTACCTCGCCCGCCTGATTGTGAGATTGAGCCAAAGCGCGCCTCGAGATGGGAGGATCTCTTGGACAGTTCCATCCCGGAATCCCACCAGCGTTGAGATCTGGACAGAAGCTTTGAGGTCTGTGTGGACGATCAACACTTCATTCTTTCGCCGACGAGGATGGCGGCAGAGATGAGGCTTGTGAAGAGACATTACAGTGAGACGTCGGATATCAGCCCCGATAATACTTATCCTGGTGCACTGCTGGCAATGGAGGCCACTAAGGCCCGTTCGGTCCGGCCACAGCAGCAGTGGCCGATAGAGTCAATGTTGGGATGAAAGCGGGTGGACTTGGAAGACAGGGACTGTAAACGGTGCCGCTGCGGGCCATGACTGTGTCTTGAAAAGCATTCTTATTGGGCATAAAAAATGGACATGATAGAAAGAAAAGTGAGAGCAACGCGCAGCAACAGTTAACCATACATGGCATTTAATGATGATGCCGACGCGCAATGCACTATCGGGTGAAGCGGCGGTCTCAAGAGACGAGCCATGGCTGTGATATCGTGATAGCGAGCTTCTTGAATCAAGCCCGAACGTATCTCACTTTGGTGGCAAAGAGCCCAAGATGATATGCGAATGCCGAGTGACAGCAGCCTTGGTGGTGAAGGAGAGAGTGTATGCAGGTAGAGAAGTATGCCATGCATGGCGGACGAGAAGGGCAAAAGTAGGCGAGAAATACGCGGGAGACGCGCGATGGAGGTCGGCCATGTGGCCCCCGCGGCGGACCCTCCTTTGACCGCTTCGGTTCCGCCCCGAGACATCAGGTCCGAGTCCCGTCGTCATCGACTGCTTTGTCCCCGTTCCATCGCCGCTCAACCAAGAGGGAACGTGGAGCCTCTCGATGGCGTTCGCAGACGCCTTGCTGGTTACAGTACCCCTGGCTTATCCGTCGGGGGGTAGCGAGGACCCGCCCGCTGGATTATTGACCTAGTACTTGCTTGCCGCCTACGCCCGTAACTTCTAAACCTCCCGGCTCTTGGTTCCTGGGGCATCACCGGTGCAACCATCTCGCCGACTGAGCCTATAGTAGAAGGTAAGGTATGTATATTAGCAACGCTGATGCATGGAATCCGAGATGTTAAAAACTCCGCAGGGTCACGGCTCGATCTTTTGAATAACGTTGGCTTTTCCCGAGAAGTTCCTTTTATTTCTAAAGGCCTTTGAGATTTTCTTTATCTCCGGACAGCTATATACAACGTCATCTTTAGCTATCCTTTCTGATACTTCGGTTCTTGTCAACCTCACGGTTCGCTATGGCTACAACTAGCGACAGTTCATCCGCTGTAGACGAGCGTTGGCCCAACAAAGAAGGGGTAAGCGTGTTGTATCTCGAATATGCACCGCATTGCTGATATATTCTAGTTCGATCCTCATTATGAGGAGCACTCCCCTGTGGAGTTACAGATCAAGGGCGTAATACCGTCGTATGCTTACGGTGTCCTTTATCGGACTGGCCCTGGGGGCTATACGTTGCAGACCGACCAAGGCAACACGTTCGTCACGGATCACTGGTTCGATGGGTTTGCCCAGGTCCACAAGTTCCAGCTGATCCCTGAAGACACTCCTGGATCAGGGGCCAAGGTGCTGTACAGCTCCCGCATCATCGCGGAGGCCCTTGTCAAGCAGATCAAGAAGACTGGGAGGACGAAGGACTTCACCTTCGGTCAAAAGCCAGACCCGACGCAGAGCTATCTTAACCGGCTTACAACCATGCTGAAACCCGCCGAATCGGAGAAGAGCCCTGAACATCCACCGGTCAATATCGCTGTCACCATGTCCGTCAACCTTCCCGGCCTTGCCTCGAAGCAGACCAAGCCAGGTCCATCGGAGAGTGAAAGGCGTTACGCGATCAAGACTCTGCACACGAAGACCGACAGCAGCCAAATGCAGCAGGTTGACCCGGACACCCTTGAACCCATCGGCGTAGCCCGGCAGACGGAATTCCACCCTTTACTGAAGGGCCCTATGGCGGCATCTCATGCAAGGACGGATCCGGCAACCGGTGACTTCTACAACTTCAACCTCGAAATTGGAGCAGTAGGCTCCACGTATCGTGTATTCTGCGTGTCAGCCTCGACTGGCGAAACCACCATCCTGGCGACAATACCAGCACCAGCCGCCTACATTCACTCCTTCTTCCTCTCCTCCGAACACGTTATTCTCTGCATCTGGAACTCCCATCTGAAGGCCGGCGGTCTCGTCGTCCCCTGGAACCGCAACATCGCCGACTCCATTGCTCCTTTTGACCCTTCGATCCCCTCTCAATGGTATGTCGTTGACCGTGTCCACGGCCGTGGTCTCCTGGCCACCTACGAGGGACCCGCATTCTTCGCCTTCCACACAGTCAACGCCTGGTCTGTTGCTTCGGCCTCCGATCCTTCCTCCATCGACATCCTCGCCGACATCGTCACCCACGACGGACTCGATATCGTCCCTCACCTTTACTACCGCGAGATGACTTCCGAGATCCCTTCTCCCGAGGGTACGCGCGCCTCCTACCGCCGCTTCCGTCTCCTCGCCGTGCCTCATTCCCCCACCAAAGCCATTCGCAAAGCCATCGTCGAGTTCACCGCCCTCGAAGACTGCGGTCCCGAGCTCCCCACGCTCAACAGCACGTACATCACCCGCCCGCACCGATACAGCTACGCCGTCTGCGACCGGGGAAGATCCAGCCTCTTCGACGGGCTCGTCAAGTTCGACAGCGTGACCCAGGAGCGCATCGTCTGGGAGCGGCACGGGCACACGCCGGGCGAGGCCATCTTCGTCCCGGATCCGGACGGTGCGCGGGAGGACGACGGGGTGCTGCTGAGCGTCGTGCTCGATGGGTTTGCGGGCCGGAGCTACCTGCTCTGCCTGGATGCGCGGGAGATGCGCGAGCGGGGCCGGGCGGAGGTGCCGGGCGCGGTGGCGTTTGGGTTTCACGGCACGCACGTCCCGGAACGGGGACGGTATTTGGGGGACTCGTGAGCTGTGTTATGGCTTGCTATATCCAGCTGATTTCTCGAATTTCATTCGTATTTACTGTTGCGCTGAAAGCCTACGCGGACGAATGCACCCCGAGAGCCTCTGCGCACGTCGGCGATGCGCAGATAAGATTAGATCTCTTCGGCACGGCTGTTGACGCCACGCTCCACCCCCGCACTCTCACCCCCTTCACAGACCTGGGGTTAGCGGCGGCGGCGGCGGCGCCACACCAGCCGCCGATTTCCCCCTCCCCTTATCAAATGCCGAAAGACTTCACTTCGGCAAACGCTGTCTTCCGCGCTTCCATTCCTCTGCTCCTTGATAGGCTGAAGCTATAGAGTTAAAGAGAGCTTCAGGTCTTTGCCTCGGCGTTTGATGGTTAGTCGCCGAGCATTCATCCCGACTTGGGCCTGTCGTGCCGAATGACGGACTCCGGAAAAGACGTCAGGTGCATGACCTGGGGTCCATGGAGAACGCTAATCACCCACCCATCGGCTGCGCCAAACGGGATGGAGCGGCGGCCCGCTGGCGCTGGGGAACCGAGGCGCCTAAGGTTACCTTCACTCAACCTCCCCTCAACCTCCCCTCCCCCCGTCTACTTCTGCGGGGTAGCTACCTAGGATCCGAGGGGCAGGTCGACGGGGGGTTCCTAGTGGCCCGACACGTCCGGCAGTTACACGATTCACGTCAACGGTACCTATGAGGCATGAAGGGAATAGCCTGGGGGGTGGGGGTGTTCTGCAGGCGAGCATCGCGTAATTACTTTCCCGCATGGTTTATGAGGTATTGGATTGCATTGCACCCCTCCTTTACCTCCCACTTCCTCTATTCCCCCACTTAAGACTTCAGTAGAGCTCTACGCCGCATTTGTCTGCTTCTTTGCTCCTCTCTTCCCAGTTCTTCACTTTCTCTCATCTATTCATCGCTGTCGGTCCCCTCGCTTGCTTTATATTCACTAGTCGAATCTCCAAGCGGAGTTCAGACAACTCTCCACCCTCTTCTCTCCGCCCTCGTCGAATTGTCACTGCGGCACTACGTTCCAGACCTCCAACATCGACCACTGGAACTCCCGTCCCTCTCTCCTCCACCCGCAAGAAAGACAAAACCTCACCTCCACCCGGCAGGCCTCCCAGCTCCCCACCCAAGCAACAAGTAATGCCCGCCCATCACCTCGAAGACACCCGCCACCCCCCTGGCTCCGCCCTCCCAGACGACAAAGACATCATGGGGCTCGCCGAGGTGGGCACGCTCGACGGGTCCCCAGCACAACTGCAGCCGCCGCCGCTGGTCGCCGCGCTGAGCGCCGCGGAGCGCGCCGAGGCGGAGCGGAAGCTGCGGCGCACGATCGACGGCCGCCTCCTGCCCATGATCATCCTGATGTATGTGATGAATTATTTGGATCGGAATAATATTGCGGCGGTCCGCTTGGCGGGTCTGCAGGATGAGTTGCGGTTGACGGGGACGCAGTATCAGGTCTGGTTCTCCCCTTTCCTCGCTATACCTATTTTGTTGCTTTTCTTTCTTTCTTTTTGGTTTAGCTGTGGCCCTGCATTGGGTTGTGATGTGCTTTCGGCTGACCACTGTGGTAGACGGTGGTGAGCATCTTGTTCGTGGGATATATCCTCATGCAGGGTGAGTCTTTTTGGCCCCTCATCCCATTGGGAAGTGCTCCTACTGACCTCACAAGTTCCCTCCAACCTCATGCTTAACAAGATTGGTAAGCCGGCTCTCTACCTCCCAGCCTGTATGGTCATTTGGGGCATCATTTCCGGCGCCACGGCTGGATGTCAGAGCTTCGGCGGTCTGGTGGCTTGCCGCTTCTGCTTGGGATTCGTCGAGGCCGCGTATTTTGTAAGTTTCCTCCCTCTCCTGTGGACCTTGGGGTTGGCAGATGTAGTTTCTGATAGTAGGATTAGCCGGGATGCTTGTTTTACCTTTCCTCATGGTATACCCGGAAAGAGTTGGGTCTTAGGATCGCGGTACTCTACTCCGGATCGCTCATGTCCGGTGCATTTGGCGGCTTGATTACTGCTGGCATCGTCGGGAACATGGACGGCACGCATGGTCTTCGGGCGTGGTGAGTTGGCGATTTACCGCCTGGATGTCGAACAACATGCCCACTGACATCCCTCCAGGCGCTGGGTATTCATCATCGAAGGATGTATCACCGTCGTCATCGCCGCCAGCGCCTTCTTCATCCTACCCAACTTCCCGCGCACCACTTCCTGGCTCACCGAGAGCGAATGCCAGCTCGCCTCCTGGCGACTCGAGGAGGACATCGGCCAGGACGACTGGGTCTCATCCGGGGAGCAGACGTTCTGGCACGGGATGAAGCTCGCGTTCGAGGACATCAAGACGTGGATCCTCATGATCATGCTCCTCGGCATCGTCAGCAGCGCCTCGGTGACGAACTTCTTCCCCACCGTCGTCAAGACGCTCGGGTACGGCAACATCGAGACGCTCCTCCTGACCGCGCCCCCCTACGTCCTCACCGTCCTCACCACCTTTCTCAACGCCTGGCACGCCGACCGGACCGGGGAGCGGTACCTGCACGTCGTCCTGCCCCTCGGCGTCGCCGTGGCCGCCTTCGTCCTCGCCGCCGCCACCACCGCCCTCGCCCCCCGCTACGCGGCCATGATGCTCATGGTCCCCGGCGTCTACACCGGCTACGCCGTCTGCCTCGCTTGGGTCTCCAACTGCATCCCCCGCCCCCCGGCCAAGCGCGCCGCCGCCCTCGCCGCCATCAACGCCGTCGGCAACGCCAGCAGCATCTACGCCAGCTACATGTACCCCCAGAATGCGGGCGAGACGCAACGTACGTCTGCCATCTCCATTTCCCCCTTCCAATCTCATCCGATCACCAAGACTAACCCCGATCTTCCCCTCCCTGAAACAGCAAACCTCGTCACCCCACTCAGCGTCGACAGCGGCACCGCCGTCCTAGCCTTCATCATGGCCACCATCCTCCGCGCCCTCCTCGCCCGCCTGAACCGCAAGCTCGACCGGGGCGAGCACGTCGAAGGGGTCCTCAACGCCATGCCCGGCGAGGCCGCTGATCGCGGTTTTCGCTTCTTGCTGTGACGTGTGGACGTCGGGGGAGTGTCTTTTTTTGCTTTCCTATTTTGGCGCTTTTCACCCACCTTTTTTCTTTCGTGGACTTGAGTTTACGTGAGCTAGCGTGTGCGGATCTCTATGAGTGGAGTGAGAGAATTGAGGGGACGTGGGATTGGTAGCGAGCGGAGAAGTCAAGGGCCGGAGTCAACTAAGGTTGCGAATGAATGAAGGAATGAGCCATCCTGCTGCTGCTGCTGCTGCTGCTGCTGCTGCTGTGAAGCGTGACCCCTCTTCCCGACCACCAAACTTGCTTCCCTTCCGACCCTCCACCCTTCCGCAACCCAAACGAAGACCATACATCGACGATGCCACATGCGTTCTGCAATACGCAGGACGGGAAGGGGGAAGAGAATGGTATGGGCAAGCGAAAAGGTGGGGAAAGGCAAACGGGGTTGTCTAGGACGGTAGGACAGGACGGATACATAGCAGGGGGATAATTCCGTCATCAATATGTACGTATCGACTTGTCAGTCGGGTGTCAAAGGGCCGGGTGGGGAGAGAAGGGAGGAAACGAACTTCGTGCAAGAAGGAAAAAAGAAGAGGAAAAACACACAAAAAAAAAGTCAAGAGGCGGTCAAACCAGATCGATTAGTCGGGGCAGAAGAAAGGGTATATAGAATTCTGTGACAGGGGCAGTACCAGTACGAAGTTAGTGGTAGTAGTAGCCTTCCTTTTCCCCATATCGCACGTCTTTTCCGTCGTCGCCGTCGTCGCCGTCGCCGCGATTCGTATAACATGATCATAACAGAGGGAATCCGCTGCGACGATGGGTAGAGAATTCAAGAAGAAAAGAAAGGTGAAAGAAAAGTGCTCTGCGTGGGAATGGGAGAGGGGGAAAGAACTGTCACGACTATCATCGTATTCAACATTCATCGCAAAACAAGACCACATCAGAAGCGAAAGGGGGGAATGAGGTGGGGGAACAATAATCCAGAGCAAAACAGCTGACGTATACAAGCAACATGATGTGAAACGAAACGAAAGCATAACTCGGGAGGGTCTTTTGCGTCTTTCTTTCGGCTTTTTCTTTTCTTTTTTTCTCCGTTCACCTGAACCGCGCCGTGCACCGACCCATCACCTCGCCCTGACAGACGAGCTCGGCGTTAAACTCGGACCCGTCGAGGGTGAGGTAGATGTCGAAGTAGACGCGGTAGAAGGTGCCTTGCGGCGTGTCCATCCGCTCGAAGTCCTTCTCCAGGTTCTTCCGGCTGAGGTCGGAGGTCAGGGTGACGACTTCCTTGATCCCTATAAACGAAACACAAGATAGGTTAGACTCTGGTGTGCCATTGCAAATAGTGAAAGGGACGAGGATGGATTGAACTTACGAGGATCCTTGGTGTACTCCGGACACACGTCGTCGTCGCAGGCGTACAGAATGTCTTCGTACATGAGGGTGGCGCCGGGCGCAACCTGCCGGAAGAAAGAGACCTTCACCGGCTCGCCAATCTTGACGCGCTGACCCTTTTGGACGAAGATTTGGCGGGTGAATTTGCAGCGATCTCGGCCATCGAGCGAGGGAACACGGTATTGTTCCGGGTGGTGGCCTTCCTTGAATGGTTGCAAGGTGGCCATGAGGTAATGCCGGCGAGCTACACGATGCGTGACGATGCGCTCCGTGATACCGGCAGTAACAGCGCCCTTGACGATGGCCGCAACGGAATCCATGGGTCGTACAACCTTGGATTGGAACTGGGGAGGCACGTGTAGCTTGATCTGCTGGAACAGATACTCTGAAGCACCGAAACCACCCACAACAAGCACATTCTGGAGATAATGGTGTTAGCAAGTTACTCTAGCGCCCGCAATATAGAGCCTTACCTGTAAAGACCTGTTCTGAGCCTGGATCGCAATGATTTGATTGCGTACGAGCTCGAGAATCCGGTTCACCACGGGTTCGAAGCATTGAAGGATCTCCTCATTAGTGAAGGTCATATAGCCCTCCTCGATACCAGCCTCTGGGAACTCGGCCTCAATGCCGACATCAACGGCCCACTTCTGACCGTTGTTCCGGAAATCGGCCTTGATCCGGTTCTCAAAGTCCATGATGCACTTGGCGTAAACCTTTCCGGCCGTCTTGGACCCATCGGGAAGCTTCATCTTCCGAATTTTGGCACGAAGGATATTACTAAAGTTTCTGTTCAATGCTGTCGATCCGCACGAATCGCCGGAGCCGGCTGTGCACTCTGCCACGGAGAATGGCTGTTCCTCTTCGACCTCGTAGGCGATCAAGTCGACGGTTCCGCCACCACAGTCGACAATCAAGACTGCATCACCAACCTTCAGATTAAGCAGACCAGTCTTGGAACAGAACATCGCAGCCGCTTCGGGTTCTGAGACGAGAGTGAGACGGTTGTCATGCTCGTCTCGGAGAAACCCGGCCTGGATGGCGGCCGATCGGGTCGCTGCTTTGCCGGCATCGTTCCATATGGCGGGCACAGTAAGATAGTACCGGATGTTGCGCTCTTCACGGTTGAAGACTTCCCCCAGCGTTTTCTGAAGCTGGTTGCGCATCGCTTGTCGTAGGTGGAATAGGTAATCTGCGGCGACATCGATCTCAGACTTCCCCGGAGGAAGAGGCGGTAGGTTTATGGGGTCGATGTAAGTATTGCCAGACAGCATGAGTTGGAGCTTGAACCATTCCACCTTCTGGACGCCTGGCTTGGGGTAGCCCGTGGGGGCCAACGCATCAGCAATATCTGGGCCCCAGCCAACAACTTTTTGGTACTGGTCATAATATAACACGGTGGGAATCTATAGAGGATTGTAAGCGCATGTCCCGTTGAAGTGGCACACACCAGCATACCTTCTGCTTTGTCTGATTACCAGCCCCCGGCCATTCAGTGATGATATCTTCTTTGGCCTCAGTGTTCGTTGCAAAGGCGAAAGCTACGCCGGAGAATGTTGTTCCCTAACACAATGTCAACTATCGCCCGAAGCGCTAGGATTGAAGCGACGCCTTACGAAGTCGATTCCAACAATGAGCTGTGCCTTACTCCGCCCTGCGCCCTCCACCTCGACTGCTGCCGATCTATTGTACGCGGACGGCCCAGGGACCGGCGCTTGTCCATAGCCAGGATATGGGGCAGCTGCTTGCGGAGGATACCCAGGCGGACCGGGCGGGGCTGGCTGTTGATATGCAGTCTGGTGAGGGTACCCGTGAGCACCTGCGCCGGTGTTTATCGGTGGCGGAGGCATCGGGCTGGTGGATCTGGCATGTTGGGCGTGCTGAGGGGAAGCACCGAGATGGCCTCCGGGCGAGGCGTATGTGTATGACGGCGGTCGGCCGAGAGGGTTTTGTGGATTCATGGCAAGTGATGTCTGTGACGAGCTTGGGTTGGAGGGCGGTGACAGGGAGCTGGTGCTGCCTGGCGGCGGGGTTACGTTTTGTGGACCGGAGGTGTTAGATGATCGCCTTCTCGAACCCACGAGATTCTTAAGACGAGCATTCATGGACGACATGAGAGGTCAAGGGAAGAAAGGAAGACGAGCAGATGTAAGAAGAAGAGGGGACGAGAGGAGGTAGTGGTGGTGGTTGAGTGGACGAGCTGTGAGGAAGCGCCCGTGTTTCGGCAGCTTTCACCAGTGCGGCTGACAAGGCTGAGTAGAGCGTAGCGGCTAGACTGATTCAAGATGCGGGTGGGAGGGCGGTCGGACGTGAGGTCGGGTATGGGCACTTGTGGCTGTCGGCTTGGGTCTGACAGGGAGTCTGAGGGAGAGGATGCCAGCGGTGGACGACGAATGCCGTGGCGCAATCCTGACGAATGCTGGGGAGGGACGACAGCTGGGAGTAACTTTTATGGTGTGGGAGCACACAGGTGGCGGGCAGGTGGGCGGGCAAGTAGGCAAGTGGGAGAGGACTGGGCGAGAGATGATGGTGATGGTGAATAAGCCCAAGGGTCCGGGTTCGGCCTCACTCACAGGGTCGTCAGGGTCAAATTATGTAGCCTGTACGAGTGTGGCAGTGTGCCCAAGCAGTGTGGCAGGGCATTGCAACTGTACACTTTCGCAGAGCGCAGTTTATGATTCTACAAAATGAATAGGATTTCGAACGAAGGATGAGAGGCGATGCAACAACGACCGACCCACTTTCCCGCGTTATATGGAAGGAAAAGTCACATCACGCACCACTCAAGGTCACTTATCCCTACTCCGCCCGCATTGCTGAGCCACATGAAATCCAAGGACAATGCAGTTCCGAAGGGCTTCAAGTTCTGTTGACATTGTAGATACTATAAGTAACGATAAGATGCGGGGGAGGCGAGGAGTGGTGCCCCTCTCACTCACAGACCTCATCACACAGCGCATGTCTGAGCGCCAACCGGTTCGTCCCATCCGTCACCCAGTGCAACCACCCTTGTGCAGTTCGGGTACGGACCGTCAGCCTCTCACTCTCACTCGAGCACCGCCGTATATTGACGCGCTGCATTGCATCACAACTCGCAGCCGCCTGCTAGATCATACACTTCACACAACTTGGATGACCTGAATGATGAGCCCATACGGCTCTCCGCCTTATATATCCTCATGATGTCGGTAGATCGTGTGATATATCAAAACCATAACCAGAAGCCCGCCTGTAGTCCATCCGCCCTGCTCCTTGGGCTCGCGTCTACCATATCTCGTCTTCCAGCTTTTAGATGCACCCTGCATCCATCATCGCTCTTGGACCAGCCTTGTTCAGAACGACATACACTTATTTAAGCCAAAATCTTCGCGAGCTCACCAGCGACGGCATCGCCAACCTGGGCGGTCGTGCTGCTACCTCCAATGTCCTTGGTGCGGATGCCCTGGTCGATCACGACCTTCACTGCTTGGTCCACAGCTTGCGCTAGCTCGGGAAGGCACAAGGAGTACTTGAGCATCATGCTCATGGACAGAATGGTAGCCACTGGGTTCACAATGCCCTTCCCGGAAATGTCGGGAGCGGAGCCATGGATGGGCTCGTAGATACCGTTGACCTTGCTCTTGCCATCCGGAATGCCACTCAAACTGGCCGATGGCAGGAGACCAAGAGACCCAGGAATGACAGAGGCCTCATCGGAAATGATGTCACCGAACAGGTTGCTGGTGATGACAATGCCGTTCAGGGCGCGAGGGTTCTTGACCATCAGCATCGCCGCAGAGTCGATGAGGTGGTGACCGAGCTTCAGCTGGGGGAATTCCTTGGCCATGACTTCAGAGACGACGTTACGCCACAGCCTGCTTGTTGCCAGAACGTTCGCCTTGTCCAAACTCCAGACAGGGAGGGGAGGGTTCTCGGCCAGCGCCAGATGGGCACCCAGTCTTGTGATGCGCTCGATCTCCGCACGAGAGTATGGCTCAGTATCCCACGCGGTGCCATCACCCTCGTCCTCCTTCCTTTCGCCGAAGTAGATACCACCGGTCAACTCACGGATGATGTTGAAGTTTGTGCCCCTGCAGACGGACTCCTTGAGTGGGGATGCATCGACGAGGGAGTCGGAGGCGAAGAAGCAAGGACGAAGGTTACCGAAAGTACCCATCTCTTTCCGAAGCTTCAGGATACCTTGCTCGGGACGCACTTTGCCAGTACCCCATTCCTGTCGATGTAGTCAGCGCCTGCATGGTATCTAAGGCATTGTGAGGCGACAGCGCTCCTCGTGGGTGTGCCTCACAGGTCCGCCAATGGCGCCGAGGATCACGGCATCTGCGTTCTTTGCGGCATTGAGTGCCTCGTCGGTCAAAGGCTCACCGGTAGCGTCGATCGAACACTGCAAGTTGTACCTGATCAGCTTCCGCGCATTGTATAGCGGGGCATATTGGCTTACTCCTCCGATCAGATGGTGCTGGAAGTTGAACTGAATATCCGGCTTAGCCTTCTGGATGGTCTCAAGGACTTTGATCGCCTCCTTGGTGACCTAGTAGAGAGCTTCATGTCAGTCCGAAGCTCCTTTTGACTGTTCAAGTCTATCGTATGTTCGAGTAAGCGTAGACGTACTTCGGGACCGCAGTGGTCACCTATGATGTTGTGTCAGCATGCGCTCACCCTGCCATTGAAAGCGCACGAGTGTCTGCAGATTGGTGTCACTTACCGCCAAAAACAACAATATTAAAGCTGGGCATACTGGCAGGGTTCTGAATGGATGTGTTATGACAGGTAAAGACAATTTGATGATGTACACTGGATTTATGTGTCGGAGGGGCATGGAGCGGGGCGGTCCATCCCCGAACATCGGCGGGGGGAGTGACCGAGGGTCGGGGCGACTTAGGAGCCCTCAGATGCCTCTCTCCCCACCGTCGCACCTTGAAGGCGTCGGACTCGGCTTTGTAAAGCCGATCGGACCTCACATCATTGGCCGAACAGAGAAACAATCTCAGGTACGTCTGATGCCTTCTCCAGACGATTGATATAATCTTGTGTATTCCAGGATATACAGTAGGCTGTCCTTCAAGGACGGGGTATCTGTAGGAACTATGCACTGAAACAAATGGGGCACATGTCATATCTCCAAGGGGGAACTGGAAGACGTAACAGTCATAACTTATGCTCCGCCAACTCTTGCTTCCCTGATATCTTCTTCTCTCCGGGCTTCTGCACGATTGAGGAAGCCTACGCGATCAAGATAACTCTCCTTCGATTTTCCGTACTCCGCCAACTCATCCGCAATGCCCTCCTTGTCAACGTAGCCCGCCCAGTCATAGCGTGATTTCTCAACCGTAGTGAGCTTGGGCGCCTTCTTCAGAGCATGCACTGTAGATGGCTGCGCTTCCGACCCTGAAGCAGCGGATGGCATTCCCTTGCGAAACCATGAGAGCTGTAATTCCACGGGAAGCGCTTTCACAAACCCCGACGGATTGGGATCGAATCGCGAGGGGCGTTTCAATGGACGCCGAAGAGAGATATCTCCTGATTTCCGCGGCTCTTCCTTGGCGGCTCCGTCAACTTCGGTTGATGGCGGTTTCTCGCTTTCCAGAGACGCAAGGTATACACGAGCCTCTTCAGACGCTTTGGGTACCTGGCGCTCTTCCGTTATACGTTGCCCGGCGAAGTCATAAGTCCGCTTTATTGTAATCATTTCCTCATCGGTATTTATCCCCGACGTGGCTTGTGTTGCAGGCAGATCATCCGGCTCGGCGAGCCCGGTGGGTATCTTAGGTGTTGTAGCCGGCGCTGGTGGAGGCATAGTAGGCTGGACCAAGGGCTTCGCTATCATTTGTTCCCATAATGCTTCGACATCTACTGTTGCGCCATCTGTCCGTGCTAACGGTCGCTTCTCTCTGCCCCTACGAGTTCATACAGGTCAGCTTTGAATATGCCGAAAGATAAATGCTGTGCATACTCTGTTCTTCGCTGTGAGCGGGTTTTGATAAATCCACCGGTTCCATCCTCATCCTCGGAAACAAGCATCTCCTCTCCACCAGCAGATTCATCGACGCTCGCTCTTCGTTTCTTTGCCTTCCTGCGCTCCTGGATAGTCTCCTCATCCCCTGAATCAAGCTCAGCTATTGCCACTGATTTCCGTTTGCCGTTCCGTGTCTTTGTAGGTTTCGTAGACGGCGCAATTTCTTCGGCGGACGATTCTTCGGTTTCCTCTGCCTCCGCGGCATCAACACCTGGGTTGAAATCTTCATCGGACTCCGAGTGATATTCCTCTCCATCCTCCTCTAGAGGGTGCTGTGGCGTTCGAGAGTCAACCATGTCGACTGTTTGCGTTGAGCAAGGTGTGTACTGCAATGATGAGCGACTGGGCGCGAACGCGACACCCCGGACTTGGTACCAAGAATCGCCCGGGGTGGCGCGTGCACCGGGTCATTTGGGACCGAGACGATCCGGCTACAATGACTTCATCACGGCTTCTCGTCGCGCAACTGCATGGCGGTACGAGTATGCGATTGCAAGGATCAGAGATTGATGATTTGATGTTATTCAGAAGAGATGCCATTTTACCATCTCAGCTAAGTTACTGACAAAATCCTTCCACAGTACGGTCTCACTTCTTTCCGCCTAGCATATTCTTGAGCGTATCACCCATGGACCCAGACTGAGTTCCTGCTGCCGCTTGATCCAGAGGCCCTCCCGTCAATTTTGAAGTCTGACCGGTCATGGATTGAGTGGCTTTCTTCAGAGGGTTGTTCTCTAAGATTCACATAAGCTGCCAATCCTCCTGGACTGAAGTTTGTGATATGAGAACCAAGCACGTACGAGTATCAGTCCCAGCATCGTCGAAGGGCGACTTGCCCTCAAGCTTGGGTTGCTGTATATGTGGGTTAGCTATGTACGCCCAGGCAAGAGCACGGTTCTTCCGTACATTGGAAGTTCCTCTGTCTTCATATAATGCATCCGTAAACTCGGTCTCCTTTCCAGCACTGGCCCTGTCAGTTTTCAACCTGCAGAAAGCAGACGGGAATTCTTACGAAAGGGCACCACTGTCAAAGGCTTCACCTGACATTTTGGATGTTATAGAATCTTTATTGAATTTTGTAAGAATGCAAGTCTTTCAATAAGGGTGATGCTTTCGAGAGACGATCCCATGAACTTGCGGCACATATATATAGCTTTCTTTGTGACAGTGCTCCTGCGTCATGGCTAATCATGGTCTCCTCATGATGACAACAACTTATCGTGTACCATGGTATAACTCCTACAAGAGGGTTCTGGAGCGGCGACAAAATAGGGAATTACACACAGTACGGATATTCCGCGTCCTAAGGCAATAAGGCATGAATAGTTATCGATCTCTTGGCGGTGCTGCTACGGGTGTCGGCTCAGACTTCAGTGAACCTGGCGATCTAGCTACTTCCACCTGGACTCTCTCCAAATCTCCTGCGGTCCTATTCAGCGGTTCAAGGATTCGGCAGTGGGAGGGCTGCGGATGGCGATTGTTGGATCATCCTGAGGGCCTCATCATCTGGTGTTTGTCTCAGTTGTCGCTTCCTTATCCGCGCGGCGAACCACGGCGCCGTGCCTTTCGCACACCCCTTTGAACTCAGACTCTCGAGCACATAGATTCCGTGAATCGAACAGGCGGTCTATCATATACGCCGATAATGAGCGCTCCCCAGAAACGCCAATGGGGGCAGAGCCCGCCCATTTCCGAAGCTCTCCCTACGGAGAAAGAACTGGCGTTGAACGCGGCGCTCATTGAGGAGTTGAAGCGGCAGAACAACTTCGAAAAGCCAGAGGATACAGAGCGCCGGTAAGCTATGCTGAAACTCCAGCTCCGGCTCGATAGGCAGCTAATCGCTCTCATCAGAGTACAAGTCTTGAAGCACCTCCAAGCCGTCACCGAGGAGTTTGTTCGGCAGGTCGGTAGGCGGAAAGGACTCTCAGAATCGGTCATTCAGAATGCGGGTGGTAAAGTCTTCACATTTGGCAGTTATCGGCTTGGAGTATATGGGCCCGGTCAGTCTGGTCGCAACCTTCTCATGCTCGGACACCAACTGACGACGTAATTCTAGGCTCTGATATCGACACTATTGTTGTTGCGCCCAAGCATGTATGGCGCGAAGATTTCTTCAGCGATTTCGAACAAGTACTGCGCAAGATGTCGCCCGAAGGAGCAATAGCAGATCTGAAGGCTGTCCCCACTGCTCATGTTCCGATTATAAAGATCGAATACAGAACAGGTGGCACAGATATCAGCATTGACTTGATCTTCACCCGCATGCCCATATCAGCTATACCAATCAATATGGAACTTTCGGACAATAATATCCTGCGAGGGCTAGACGAGACTGAAGTTAGGAGCTTGAACGGACCACGGGTCACGGACGAGATTCTCACTCTGGTTCCTCAAGTAAAGACCTTCAGACATGCGTTGCGCGCTATCAAGCTATGGGCTCAACGAAGGGCGGTCTACGCCAATATCATTGGTTTCCCCGGTGGTGTGGCTTGGGCTATGATGGTTGCTCGCATCTGCCAGCTCTATCCCATGGCCCCTGGCGGCGTTATAGTCAGCAAGTTCTTCAAACTCATGTTAGATTGGCCTTGGCCAAGACCAGTTCAACTCAAGAATACCGAGTATGAAGGCCCTCTGCCCTACGCTCGTATCTGGAACCCTCAACAGAATCACACAGACAGGCGCCATATCATGCCTGTAATAACTCCGGCCTACCCAGCGATGTGTGCGACGCACAATATCACCCATTCAACTAAACAAGTAATCATCAACGAGCTAGCTCGTGCGGCCAATATCATGAACCACATAGTGGAGGGCAAGATGGAATGGAAGGATCTTTTCGAAAAGCATACTTTTTTCACGCAGGACTATAAATACTACCTCAGTATTATCTCTGCTAGTCGCACCAAGGAAGCGCAGGGACAGTGGGAAGGCTTCATCGAATCAAAGGTCAGACGTCTTGCTAGCGACATCGACAACTCTGAAGCTGGGGTGGAACTTGCTGTCCCGTTCATCAAGGGCCTCAAGCGTGTGCATAGATGTAAAGACGAGGATGAAGTTCAACGGGTTCTCCAGGGCGATCTTTCCTTCCAAGTGCAGGAAACAGAAACGACCGATGAAGCAAGCCAGATTAAAGAAGCGATGGCGACGGCGTCTACTACTGAGCCGTCTACTGAATCGAATGGCCACGAGATCAACACGCAGGGAGTGTCCACTATCTACACGACTACATTCTATGTCGGGATCAAATTGCACCCAGGTATATTTATCGCTTTAACCATCGATCGCGGAATTGCTGACACCATATTCAGAAGCCAAGTCTTTGGATATATCATATCCGGTTTCCGACTTCAAGCGGATGTGTACTGAAAATCCTGGTTATAATCCCGATATCAATTCGATTCGCGTAGTCCACACTCGGAAGTAGGTTTGAGATCTCCCTTCGACCGTCATTTGCTGACCAGTTCAGTTACGATCTCCCTGCGGACGTATTTCAGCCTGGCGAGACAAGACCTGTCCGAGCTTCGAAAAAAGCAAAGAGAGCCAGCAAGCAAAGCTCTCAGAAGAGGAGCTTCGCCGAGACTGGGATGGAGGTACGTCAGCGCTTTTTGGACTGGGTTGGTGGTTTGGGCCCCACGGTGGTTACGCTGATATCACCACTCCTGCTGTTGAGTAAGCTAATCACATCTTGACTGTGCTATAGGAAGTCGACCCGGGGGCGAAACGCCGCCAGTCAATAAATGGAGTTGCCACCCCTGCAAATGCCACTTAACATCTCAGAGGTCTAACTACATCATCATCTTCTTCGTCAAGCAGCCGCCTTGCATTGATCGGAGTATCTGACGTCTGGAACGGCTTTAGATGGTCTGTGGAGACCTTAAAACAACCGTATCTTTCCGAGCGACTCTCGGCTTCCTCGAACCACCAGAAACCCATCTTCGAGACTACCAGGCACCCCTGAGTGTCTCTTGGTTTAGCTTGGGTGATTACAAGGTTTGTTCTTGGCTTCGATTTGGTTCTGATTCAGAAGAAAAGGAGAAATCCAACATAAAAAGGCCCCCAAAGCGCCGCTACCAATCATAACCTGTACTACGGACAGAAGAAACATCGCAGGAGGAAGAATCTTGCAGTATGAGGCGAACTCCCGCGCTCCTTTGCATGGGTACTAGGAGGAGCAAGGTTTGAGAAAAGGTGTTCAGGTTTTATTTTCGTTTCTCGGAGCCCATATTATTTTTCACTCCGTGCCAGCGAGTAATTGATAGTGTCTTCAAGTAGATAAACAAATAAAGAGATGTTTTTGGAGCCCAAGGGCTCCATCGATCTAGCAACGCCGTCGTGCTCGTGCCGAGTAAGATTGAAGGTGTGGCATAGAGTGAACCATGTCTTTGAGGAATCATCCCGCATGGGTGCAGCACCGGTATAAGAGCCATCTTCGAGATCCTGTCCTTTCGAAAGAGCCTGCTTGGGTATATGAATGCGCCTTCTCTGCCATGTACGCTTGGTGAAACAGCGCCGTGTTGCTCGTGGCGCCTTAGGCGGTTCACTACCGCATTAGGGGCGGCCTGGCCTCTTTGTTCCACTTGACTCTACTGCAGAGCCATTCCACAGCCTCCTGGACGCCCGTACCCGTAAGAGCACTACATGGCAAAACCCTCGAGTCCCTCACACTCCCTCCCTTCTCGCCTTCGAACACCTTCCGTACCAAGCCTTCTTTTATCCTCACCACCTCCACGCTATCCTCTCTGTCCTGCTTGTTGGCCAGCACCAGCAGCGGCACTCCCTCGGCGTCCTCGTTATGCAGCACGCTCTCCAGCACCAGCCTGCATTCCTCGAGGCGGCCATGCGCCTCGTCGTCGCCGGCACCGCGGGCTGGGTTCGCGGCCAGCGAGTCTATATCCGCATCGCCGATATCGGTGCTATCAATCACAAAGACGATAGCATGGCATGAGGAGTAGTAGCTCT
This sequence comes from Myrmaecium sp. VS I D KN 1, assembly GCA_019775845.1. Lineage (NCBI taxonomy): Eukaryota > Fungi > Ascomycota > Dothideomycetes > Valsariales > Valsariaceae > Myrmaecium > Myrmaecium sp. VS I D KN 1. The sequence goes on along the minus strand of JADQAV010000018.1, from coordinate 833,685 downwards.
GCCAAAGGCCGCGCAAGGAGTGCTGGCCGCCGACGTCCCAGATCTTGAGGTAGAGATCTGGGAGGGTGACCGTGGCGACGTTCTGGCCGACGGTCGGGACCGTCTTCAGGTTGGGATGGACATGGGTGCTGTGGATAGCCTTGATTTGCTCGAGGAGGGTCGTCTTCCCAGCATTGTCGAGGCCGAGAAGGAGGATGGAGTACTCTGTTGTCGGAAGCGTGCAGATTAGCAACAGTCCAACCACAGTATATGCTGATAAGGAGGGGGCATTGAACACGGGTCACTCACCTTCTTTGCTGGTCGCATAGAGGTACAGGCCCTTCAACAGGTGATACATGGCATATGTTCGCCCTAGGGAGGGTGGTGGAGGAGGCCGCGCGCGCAGATGTCCATCAGTCAGCCTTGTCGGTGCGAAGGGCGAAAAGGTGGAAGATTGGCCGCCCCGGGCAGCGGAACGGGAATGCTCGTGGACGCTAAGGAAGGAGTGACGGAGGAGGAGGTCATAGCTTTCGAGCCTTCTACTGGTGGAAAGCCTCCACGGCTTCCAAGCCAACCAACCTACCTACCTGTACCTGCTCCCAGCAAAGCCAGCTAGCTACATACCTAATCGGGCTGGAAGATGGAACTGCAACCTAACTGACGCATGCATTCCGCGCCAGCTCCTTTCTATGTAAACACTCACATCAAACGCGTTTTTGCGGCACGTATCGTTGCGCGTTCCCAGCGTCCATTGTCTTCCTGTGCCCTTCTACTGCTTAAAGATCTCTACCTGGACTTACTACAACCGATTCCAGCGAACAGTGAGGTGTCGGTCCTGTACCAGGAGAGCTTGCCATGGCTCCAGTCGAAGCGGGAGTGACAGAGAACAATCTCCTCCCTCTGGCCTCCCTCGCGCTCAAACCTCTGGTCATTATAGGAATCATCATCGGCATAGCGAGTAAGATAAGCCATGTTGCGAATAAACGTCCTCCTGCCCAAGACACGCGTGTTCGACGTTCACGTCGACGAAGGAATGTGAAGATCTTTCTTGCCCTGATGCTTTCAAGCCTAACGGTCATCTCCTACTTTGCTACTATCTGGCAGATGTTGTCCTATCGGCTCTGGGAATACTGTGAGAGTCGGATCGAGATGCCAGACAGCCTGTGGTCAGGATGGCTGGAAGAAGGTGGATCTGCATATCAACTACAGCTCAGCCGATGGTCCCAATACCAGAATCTCCACAAAGAGGTGGATGAGATCACTCTTCTAACCCACAAGGGCCTTTGGTGGACTCAGGCGCAGCTGAGTGGCTTGGTTACATGGAGCATATTCGTAGGCATTGAAGGTATCTTCCAGTTTGACTACTGTGACAACACCGATGTCTTTCTAACGTTATCAGGCCTGAAACTGGATATATCCAAGAAGATGCTTGTGGCATTTGTACTTCTGGCTCAACTCAGTGGTCTCAGCGTGGCGCAGAACCTCTTCTTCATAACGCTGCTACTTTGGCCGATACCGTTGCATCAACAGTCAACATCGCACCGTGATCCGCTGTGGACGCCGCATCCAGCAGTCTACATAGTCCCGGCTATGTTGACCTTTTTCCTTGCTAGTCTGTTTCCGACGATCGCAGCAGCTCCAAGTGCCCGGCAACTGCTCTATGCATTTTATTACCTGGTTCCTCAAGTACTCGTCCTTGCCGCAAAGGTACGTGTGTTCGGGTTTCAGATTTTGTACTTGCACGTTTCCATGCACACGGGACATATCAACCTGGATCTGGCGATACTCGTCCCTCTTCTTAGGAGGACGGGTCCAACTTGACTGTCTTTTCTAAGGCTTTGCTGACTTTGAGCAGTTGACTCCTACCAACTTCGGTCGTATGCATAAAGATACACATACCGCGCACCGGTCTTACAAGACTGTTTTCTACTGGCTCTCGGCCCTCTCCTTTTTACTATATGCCCAACAGACTTATGCTGTGCTCTACGATAGCTCGGCGTACGCTGGCAGTCACCGCTACGATGTGATCCGGAATTCCTACCGCAAAATGCAAGCCCGTCGCCAATGGCGCTCAAGGGACACGCTCAAAGCGGCTATTGACAGCCTGTTCCATAGCCTCAGTGAGGACCCCGCCGTGAGTCTCACGGGATGGGATGCGATCATAAGTGCGCTAAGCCTGGGTGCTTGGGCCTTTTCGCGCGGACTCAACATCGGTCACATGCTGGAGTGCAGTGCTATACCATGGTTGCACCCTACGAGTGCAGAGGATACGGTCCAACCGGAGGAGGAGAAAATCGAACGCAACGATGTTAAGGGTACAGTTGTTGTAGAGGAGCCATCCTCGCTTCCATCCATGCGACGAGGGCGTGGCCGGCCTAGGAAGTCAGAGAACGGCAAAGCGGCCAGATCCACCAAGGCTGGTACTCCTAAAAACAAGGCTGGTGGGCAAGTCACGGAGCAAGAGTCGGATCATGGGGATGCCTATGTTCCTTCCCCTTCTGTAAAGCGCGATGTCGCTCGATTGGAGCATGATGCTGTCCGCGAGGACGACGACCTTATCGATGACGCCGAGGCCGCCGCCTTGACATGGGGCCTCTTCGTGGTTGCAGGTCTGGGTACGGCCAGTGCGTCGGTTTTGGGAGCCGAGGTTGAGGGTTAGGTACACGGGCAATGTACCTTGCCAGCAAGCGCGAACATGCAAGCTGCTCCGACATTCTTTGAACGCTTCTACCAGGCTGGAGAGGGTGACATCCCTACCAACCTTGATGGTGGATCCATCTGCAGCAGATGGGAAACGCTATGATCTATTCTTGAACGTCAGCTGCACAAATGGAATGCTACTTAGGGCCATTCAAATCAGGCGGTGTGGGAGATTCCAATAAATATATTATGTGGGAGACGGCGCGACCATATCTCAGCACATACATATACCATTCACGATGCAATGCCTTTCTGTATCCCCAGTCCCTTCGCTCCTGTCTTCCTTCATCCTGCACCATGGGCACAGGGGGAGGGACTTCGGTCCGGTGACTTTGTTATTACTGTTAGCCCTAGATCAGATGTTTCAGGGCGTGGATATAGCCTGAATTGCACGGCGCTGTCGCGCTGTCGCGCTATAACGCTACGGCTGAACGAACCATGGAACATCCAGCCTAGGTAGAGCCGGGCAGGTTACTTAACTTAGGTATATCGTTGTCGCTAGGAGTAGGGTTGCAAGGATTTAGCAACTGCAAGTACTAGTGAGTAGTCATTGCTTTTTTGTTTCGGTGAGGTTGCTGCTGTCCGGCTGTTTCCTGGAGCATACAGTGGATGAACGATGATGCATGCCTTCCTCGTCTTTGAAGGAGGAGGATCATCGCAGAGCAACAAGTCGGGATGACCGGCCACGGCTGCAAACGGGGTTGCAAGGCGTGTTCCTGCAATCTGCGTTTCGACGCCCTCCGATCACTCATTTGACGTGCATGGACGGTGATGCCTGGCATACCTACCTACTGTACGCAAAGCGCAAGGCGGGTTTTTGGTAAGTATGTATGTACATATATATGTAAGGCCGAGTCAGCCATGTAACCCGTTCGTTGGTGGAGGGGGGGAGCCGTTGCTGTGTGACGTTGACGTTGGATGGCTTGGGGTGGACAGTATGTATGATGAGGGAAGAGAGAGGGGAGGGCGTTGATGGGAATTGTTTGAGGCGGTAAAAGGCATCGTCATCGTCATAAGTACTATTACCTGGGGTTCAGGGAGCGGGAGGACGGAGGTTGGAAGAATGGGCATCCTCATGCCGCAGAGCAGAGCCCGGCGATCTGGACGGATGGGAACTGTCAAGGAGGTGGAAGCACTGTGTACTATGTACATAGTAGTTAGTTATCGCCGATTGGCGACGTGTCGTTCATATGTACAATATCTCGGCTGCCCAGTGCGAGGTGACGGGAACACCCCGAGAGAGTGGGAGGGAAGAGGGAAGGGGAAAGGCGGAGGAGATGGACGACGGGAAGAGCCAGGGCGGGCAGATCGAACGAACCCGACACTCCACCCAGGTTCCCGCCGCCGCTGAGAGAAGATCCATTTGGAATCTTCCTTGCGTGCAATGGAAGCAAAGCATCGATCCAATCCTACTACCCGAACAATACCTTAAACTCACCAAACTCCCTCCCAAACTGCCCTCCCGACCCCGTCTGGCGGTTGCTGCCCGCCCGTGAATTTCCCGTCCCGTCCGTCGGGCTCGCAGGCGGTGCCTCTCCGACGTCCACGGGTCCACGGGTCCCCCCCGGGCCCCCACCAAAGCCCAGGCCGGGCCTATCACCACCACCACCGCTGCGACGACCGACCGTCACCAACCACCGCAGCGACGGGCCTCATCGAACCCCTCCCCCCCGCCCCCTGTAGCCCATCCGGCCGACCGCAAGCTGCAACCTGCGACCTGCGACTGCCCGGCTCCTCAGCCCGGTTCGGATCCTGCCTCAACACCCACCACCATCACCACCACCCACCCCGGGCCTGGCCTGTCGTGCTGTGACCGTTCCTCTCGCCCACTGCCCACTCACTATCCACTGCCCATTACTACCTCACTACTCCGGCTGCCGCCCGAACCCGCCCGAACCAAGGCAACGCCCGGTCAGCAGCAAGCTGTCGTAGCCGTCAGTGCCAAACCGCGACGACGGATCTAGCCACGGGCGCGCTCGGGGCTGTTTGGGACGGAGCTTCAGCGGGAAAAATCGCCCAGTTGTGCGTGAATCGTCAGTCGGCAGTCGCAAGGGGTTGGTTGTGCCCGATCGCGGACGGTGCCTGAATCGCCCTCGGGGTTCGCGACACCAGACCGTGTCCAAGTTCACGTTGTTACCTAGTTGTTATAAGGATGGAGGTAAGAAAGTCCCCCCCTATCGCCTTCCCTTTTCCCCCCCCTTCCGTCCTTCCAAGTTCTTCCTCCCCCAGGCCCCAGGTTCGCCGTCGTCACCGCCGCCGCCCGCCTGCCTGGCTGCCCTTTCAGCCCTATTGGGTTTCAGCCCGCAGCCCGCTTGGATCCATGCCGGTAGTGGCTTGTGAAGCCGCATGCCGTGGGTGTCGTGCCTGCCCACAAGCTCGCATCCGCGCTCCTCATCCGCATCCGCGGCCGGGGTCGCCGCCTCTGGTCCTCTAGGCCGGACGCACACGCTGCCCTCATCAGGGAGGAGGGAGGAGACCACAAAAAGAAAAGGTGGCTCCCCTCCTGAAAATCCGCCCTTCCCAACCCCCAGGAACCTGGATCCTCCTTGTCCCACTCCGCCGCAGAAGCCTTAGCCGTCCCTCCCACCCCCCTCAAGCCCGACGAGAGCATATCCAATCGTCTCTCCATTAGTACCTCTTACCGTGCGGGTTGGACGGAGTCTACCGCCGCGCTCCTGTCACACCGTCCGATTTCAAATCTGCATCCGGCTTCTCCAGACCGTCTCGCCTCCAGCACGGGAGCCTCACTCACGAAGTGCACATTCACTCATGTATCCGTCTGTGGACCGGCTACCGTCACGAACCTGCACCCTGCCTCCGTTCTGGACCGTTGACCTGGTACACCGCTGTTTGCGCGGTCGATGACATCTGCTGCTCCTTCCTGATCCGCGACGATGAACCTCAAGAAAGATCTGTAGTAGACTCGCCTTCATCTATCACCCTCCTTTGGGGCTCATTCCACTCCTTCCACGCGGCCACTGGCAATTCACCATGCAGTCCAACAGCAACTCTCATGTCATGTCGTCCTCCTACATCTCCACCTTCAGCCCCGACGACAATCCGGAAACGGCCACCGATGGATCACCCTCGTTTTCAGGCAGATACAAGTCCTCATCCAAACTAACTTTGATGCGATACCTACAGGACCTTCCGGATGCCGAAATACCCAGCAATCCCATACCACCGCAGTACCACACCGGCCGGTTGCCGAACAGCAAAGCCGGTGATGGGAAGCCGCGGCTACTCCTCATGGGCCAAAGAAGGTATGAACGAGCTTGCACGATCAGAGCGTCCAGCAGGCCTGATTGACTTCTTCTCCCCGTCTAGGAGTGGCAAATCCTCGATATCGAGCGTCGTCTTCCACAAACTTCCCCCAAGTGAAACGCTGTACTTGGAGACGACGCAAAGGATAAAGAGAGACTCTATGCAGTAAGTATATGTCAAACGCCTTATGCGTGGCAGCACGAGCGCGTTCGTCATGGTATAGCATATGCTGATTGGTATTAGTTCATTTATGGATTTCCAGATTTGGGATATGCCCGGTCATCTGGATTTTTTCGATCCCGCTTTTGATGCCGACACGATCTTTGACGAGATCGGGGCGCTGATCTGGGTTATTGACGCGCAAGACGAGTACCTTGATGCGATCAACCGGCTCAACGAGACGATTTTGAGTCTACAGGAGCGCTACCCCAACATCAACGTTGAAGTGTTCGTTCACAAGGTGGACGGATTATCCGAGGACTACAAAAGCGACACCTTCCGCGACATCATCCAGCGCGTACAGGACGAGCTCTCCGACGCAGGCTATGAGAATGCCCCCGTGAGCTTTTACCAGACCAGCATCTACGACCACTCCATCTTCGAAGCCTTCAGCAAGGTCATCCAAAAACTGATCCCGCAACTACCCACCTTGGAATCCCTCCTCAACAGTCTCTGCAGCAACTGTCGGATCGAGAAGGCGTATCTGTTCGACGTGCTGAGCAAGATCTACATCGCGACGGACACCAGCCCGACCGACATCGGCAGCTACGAGATCTGTTCCGACTACATCGATGTGGTGGTCGACGTCAGCGAGATCTACGGCTGGGATCGCCCGGCGGAGGATGGCGAGGAGGACCAGGATGCGGATGAGACGGGGAACAACGAGGCGGAGAGCTTGATTACCATGGAGCGGAAGGGAAATAACTATCTCTACCTGAGAGAGATTAACAAGTAAGTTGAGCCCCCTTTTTGCGTTGCATTTCGAGTCACGGGTCCTTCGGTTTTCCCTTTGAGCGAGGTTGACTGACAAACCTTCCCTCATCGTCGCAGATATCTCGCCCTCATCTGCCTGATGGGCGCGGACAGCCCGGCGGAAAAGAAGGCCCTGATCGACTACAACGTGGGCGTGTTCCAGGACGCGCTGGCTCAGGTGTTTCCGCGTTCCGGGAGGTAGAAAGGTGTAGGATCGGGGTTTGGGAAGAAAGAGGGGGGTGAGGAACTTCACACGTTCCTCTTCAATCCCTTTCCCCCATCACTTTCTTCTCTGTCATATGTTATCCATAGATCACCAAAATGGTTGGATTGATGTACGTGCTGTGTTGCGGTTGTGTCGTCCAAACACTGAAATATGATCTGTTTTCAGTCGTTATATGCGCCCGAACCGTCTTCCCCGCCCACTGTATAGTGGGACACAACCCGACGCGACGTCGAATGTGATCCCGGGGAGGGGCGTTCGTTCGTTCTTTTTTTACTTTTCTTTCTTATTTTGTTATCCCTGCGTTGCGAAGAAAAAAGCAAAAACCAAGTCTCGCGTCGACAGGCTAGCGAGAGGGTTGATACACTGAGTGCNNNCCCCCCCCCCCCCCCCCCCCCCCCCACCAAACCTCACATCCCCTCCTTCTCCTTCCTTGCTTCTTTATTTTCTTTTCCCTTTCCTGCAAGTTGGAGATTTCTTGGAGAAAGAGAGAGAGAGCGTCATTCGCCTCCGGGCAGTAAGCTAATCTCCTCATACTCTCATCCTCTCACACTCTCCCAACGACGGTGGTAGAAGCACGATTGACCTTCGGTTTGCATGGCTTCAATGGCGTTCCTCATATAGATGTTATGAATTAATTATTTTCTTATTATTTTTTTCTTTTCCTAAGTCTGCCTTTCGAGAGACGAAATCTGGAAAATGAAGGGGGGAAAAGAGAAGAAAAGAAAAAGAAATTGGAAGGGGCCAGGGGAATGAAAGAAATATGGTTAAAGTTGGAATATTGCAAAGCCCGCCGTGCCGCCCAACCAACCAACCAACCAACCAGCCGGTTGCCTGGACTCCTGTCCGTCCATCCACATGGAGACTTCTGTCAAAGCCGCCGCCAGAGCGACCTTCATCAGTATCAGCATCATCGTCAACCCCGTCGTCATCGTCCAATACCGCTTGATCATTACCAGCAAGCCAGAGTGAAAAGGAAGAAAGGTGGAAACACAGAGCCCGAGGGAAAAAGAAAAGGAAATACAAGTGACGAGTCTCACGATTAAGAGGGGACTACACAGTTTCTTGATCATTGGTGTGTGTGTGTGTGTGTGTGTGGCCTGGAGTATAAAAGAGAAAGATGAATAGATAGAATAATGTACGCGCGCATTAGGAAGTTTCTAAACGAGCGACAACCGAAGCCGAGAATCGTACAGGGGGATGAAAGGAAAAAGAGAAAAAACATGGTATCCGAAATGGTATAGTCTCAAAGCTCTTCCCGGCCGACCGCCTTCACGCGGACGCCGCGGAGTAGCTCTTGACCCGATCCTTCTCCAGCTTCTTGTGGATGGTCTCCTTGATCTTCCGGATGTCGGCGGGGGCGAGGTTCTCGTCCATCAGACGGTAGACGTGCTCCAACGAGAAGCGCGGCTTGCGGTTCCCCTTGTCGCCCTCCCGCGTGACGCCGTTGCGGGTGACGTGGGTCGGGTAGTGGTCGTAGTAGTTGTCCTTGCGCGGGAAGCGCTTCTCGCACACGCAGCAGACGTAGATGGCCTTGGGGCAGTGGATGTCGAAGTGGCGTTTGAGGTGCTCCTGACGCTGGAAGCGGCGATCGCACTGGACGCCATGCTCATCGATGTAGTCGCAGCCAAACTTCTTTTGTTGCGAGCCGTTCACGCGACGGTAGCGACCGTTGCTGTCGCGCTCGATGTCGCCTTCGCTCTCCACGGGCAGCTTGCCGCAGTCGAGATCCAAGTAGCCACGGCTCAGTTTGTTCGACTTGGTCTTGCGCTTGACCACGTTCGAGGCACGCCGGACTTTCTTCACGCCTTTACCACCTGTCGGGGTCATATAGATCATTCGCATGTCTTGGTATGCGTCGTAGTCGGGTTGGACGCGGATGCTATCCAGACTGCGGGTGTGTTTGATCGCTGGATATTGAAGTTGAGGTGTGCTCAGTTCGCCCGAGCTGTAGCCATTGTATGAGCCAAAGCCATTCTCCAAATCATCCGACGTAATATTAGCGTAGGAAGGGCTCGGTGTGTCAAGCATGGCGTCAGATGGAGTGATCGTCCCTGTTGTTGTCTCCGCATACCCTGATTTGAAAGGATCGAACGCAGAGGTTACGGGCCAGTGATACGGCATACTGTGATGGTATGTCGTGTGGTTTGAGTCGTAAGTATTGTAATGCATGTCTTGCCCTGGGAAGACGGATTGCTCAGCGGGCTCCCAACCTATCTCGGCGGATGGCTGCAAGTGGTCATCGACCGGTTGCTGGCCAACAACAGCGTCGAGAGCGGACCCAAAATCACCGGCAGCGGGAAGCAGATGGTTTTGTTGTGCTTGTGATGTGCGTACAGGGGGATTGTTCGCGTTCTGCTGAACCATCTCCCAGCTCGGATCGTACTCCAAAGGGCCCGTTTCAATCTTCATCGACGGGAGTTGCTTGAAATGCATCCCCGTATGGAAGAGGCCGTCGTTTATTCGGCCGTCTATGGGTGATGGCGAGCCAACGCACACTTGCCCATCGACGACATTCACCATCTGGAAGTCCTCGGTCGAAGACCTCTCAGAAATTGGCGTCACCGGCAATCGAGGTGAATAGTAAGATGGAGAGAAGCTGTGTGCGTACGAGGACATAGACTGCGACGATGCAGTCGAGTCCCTTCGGGCGTTGAGAGCAGAAGAGCAAGACGTGGAAGCGCCTGCGGAAGTGAAGGATATCCGAGAAACGTTCCTCAAGTGCCGATCCTCTGTCGGTGAATAATCCATGGTTGATTGCTTCTCAGCGTTGTGAGTCTCTGTATGTCTACATCAGCATCCATTGCCGTGCAAGCATCCGTTGAGTGAACGGCCATCATGAATCGGAGAAGATCAATAACAGAGACAAGATCAACGGGACGACAAGCAAACCAAAGGTGCCCTGGCAATGCATATCTGCTACCACTCACCCTGAAACTTGAGAAATGTAATAAGGGAAATGACGGGACGGAAAAGGGAGCATGAGGACCGCAGACATCGTCCAAGGGCGCAACAGATATAACAATGGAACGTATCTCCTCTCGAGCGTGACAAGGCTCTGGGATTGTAGGTGGCGAAAAAGAAATCTGGTACTGACCACTGTGGAACATCCTTACAAAGATGCTCGCGACCGCGACCGCGACTGGTCTCCCGAACAGACTAAACGGAATGACGATGACGGCTCGCTAGGTTCTCCCCGAACGGAGGCGCGGATGTCTCTATCGACAGGAAACTACCGCCAACGCTTAGCGGGTCGATGATGGAGGGAAGCACGGATAGTCTGGAAGGCTGCTAGTCTGCAAGGGATGTGATGACCTGGGGAACTCAGGAACGAAGGTCTGAATGACGGAAGCTAGAGGGAGAAGCTAAACCTTGCAGATGTAAGTGAAGTCCACGTTCACACTGAGGAGGGGGCCGCCCAGTTTAAGAGGGCGAGAGTCCACAGGCACTGACCTTGCAGTCCGTAGAGGCAGCGTACAGTGCTTACGGATGAGGAATTGGAGGGGAGGGGGGAGGAAAGGGTCTGCCTTGAGACGGGGGAAGGTGTGTCTGCCCATTGCAACGCAACGTTAGCCTTCTCTTGCGCCCTGCTTGAGAATGATACGTTAGGGCCCTACCTGCCAGAAAGCTGGCGCCATGCCGATAGGCCACTAAAGCCACCCCGATCCAGAACACCAGCACGCTTCCAACGGTTTTGTTCTGGGGCAGGCCGAGTCAGAAGACGAGTATCCCTACTCCCGTTCAGGCCTCATCACGGAACCTGCATATGCAGCCTCCACATTACTCGCATCACCGTTGTGAATAGCCCTCTGGACGAGCCCTCGCCAATGATGGGGAAGCCTTGACTTCAGATGATTATTTCCGAGGATACCTCGATGCAGCCGGAATACAGATCAGTTTTGGAATGGGGAACCGGTAGTACACCCACATCGATGCCAAGGGACCTGCTGTACACTTCACTCTGCAGCCGGTTCGAGGTCATGATGGTTGGCTCCGATGTGAACGAGTTGCCAGCGGCTGCCCCCAATCGGAAGGGCGAAGTGCAAAAGGGCAAAACCGGCCAACCAGCAGGGGGCTCCCTTCTCCTAGACCAAAATCTACGATTGGATACCGCGGGAGCGGGATGCTAGGACGCGCCGTCCGCGAATGGGCGAAATGATCTGATCTCGACCATACCACAAGGATTCCGGAAAGTCGGCGGTGATTTCGGCTTCGCTGAGGTTCAGATTCAGGGAGCCTCCCCACGAATTCTGTCACCTTGTCACTTTCGAGTACACCAACCTAGTCTCAACTGTGGCGTTGCTTGGATCGACTTTAAGAAGTGTTCGGAAGTGTCGGGGCGACAAGGTCGACGTCTAAGCCAACCTCACATTTCAGGACATGGTTGCACCACAGCCTTGAGCTGCATGGAGCTACGCCTTGAAAGGCGGCGCTCTGCTGACTTGGCGTCTGGCTCCGAGGTCCCCCTTCGTTTCCACTTGACGACCTCCCCGCGAGAATGAGCATCCGCCATATCAGAATGGGTCTTGCATGTTTCAGACCGGCTGACTGCTAATTGAAGGCGTTCACGGAATGCATGATCTTCGAATAAACTTCGGGCAATTGATGCTGGCCCGGCGACATCAACGGCATCTTCCATGCACGCAACACATCTTTTTTTTGCTCCACACTGTTCAAGCTGCACCTCTCACATAGTTTGTGAAGCCGATGGTCAAGCGGCAGCATCGCAGCGAGCCAGCACGGACGGATGCCCACGGGGCCCCGTTATCTGAATCTCATCGCCACCGTACCTGCGTTCGTCTGTCCACGCCGCTCTGCTAGCACCCCATGACATGCGGTTAGAATACACTCCAAGATTGCCCTACAGGGGGCGGGAAGCGGGGAGTCGTACCCGTAGTCTGTCAACGGGCACCTGCAGACAGCCCAAGAACCCTGATTGATAAACCATCCTGCTTTCGTTCGCCTTTCCGCGCACTTGCTCAATCGCTCGCGTCAGAGGCTCCCCTTCGCACCCTCTTCTCCCTCATTCGAGCCGTGCGAGCCTCGTCCGAGGGTCCCTCTCGCTTCCGAGTATGGTTAAGCATTACCAGGGAAGGACGCGGGTCCTGAGATTTCGAGTCCCCGTCCGCGATTCGCGAGTGTATCCCTGGGCAGCTTCAGGGCCGGGATCACGTATCCCTGTTCAGCACCGTTGTGCCAACCGCTTGCCGCCTTAATCAACCAGGTTCGATGTTTGCTCCCCGGTAGCACAAAGGACTGCGGTCATTGCCCTCCCACATCCTGCCGTCGACCGGCAGGCATCTCGCTTTTTTGCGACTACTGCGTTTGGCGCGCAAAGATAACCCTGCCGGGAGGTCGCGGTGCGCAGAGGGAAGACGCGGCAGCCACGGCGCAAAAAAAGACCGGTACCGCTAGACTATCCAATTGATCTGGATTCTGAAAGAGAGCGGCCACAGGGGTCCGCTGCGTTTCGCGCTTGACCTGCGGGGCCGCGGAATGCGATTGGAGGCAATCCCTGGACTTGAGGGGAGAGACGGAGGTCGACCGCTGCATCACCACCGGAACCCCTAATCCTTGAGATCTCCTAGATCCTCGTTATCTTGTCTCTGCCCTGGGCTATAGGTAGCCTTCTACTTGTCCCTATTGCATTTCACTGAACCTCTACTCTTCATTTCACAACACGGCATGGTATTTGCCTGACGCATGGCCATAGCGGCAGACGCAGCAGTTGTCTATGCAACTTGATGTAATGGATCGACAGATCTGTTGTGGTTTGAGGAGGCCATTGGAGGGCTGCAAATGCGGGTCCTGTTGGTTACGACTGCACCACGCAGAGCGCCCCTGGTTCGTTGCGGCATCCGTGAGACTGTGCTGGTGATTCTGTTGCTACTACTGCAAGTCACTTTTGGCGCCTGATGTGCTTCGGTGCTGTGCTCGCCGACTGTCCTTCGTAATACTTTTTTTAGTGCCTGACTGTTGCCGGCCACGCCGCCAGGGTGTGCGCAATTGCTTTGCTTGTTTGTTCGTTGGGGCCTCTTGTTAGTCTGAGTTTGAGAAGGCTGACAGACAGACAATGGATGCTAAACACTCAATGCGTGTGATAAGGCGCACCTAGGCGGTCAGGCCAGCCAGGTCAGCCTTGGACCTAGCAGGCGTCCGGTTTATTCACCGCTTGACACTGGACGAGGCAAACCACTTCCTATCATGATTGGACTCTTGTTTTCGAGGACCCCCTGTTCTCTGCACTAGCATCACTGCCACCCATGTCGCTCTTGGACCGTCTTCAGTTTTGGTGGCCATGTTATAATCATATTCTTTGCTCCCCGAGGGAGGATTCGGTCGTCTGTTGCCTTTCTGAGCCTGGCTGGCTGAACATGGATACGTAAGGACGGCACAGACAAGGCTGAGGGCGGCTTGACAAGTTCTCGTCTTTCTCCGGATTGGGGTGGCTTCTTTCCCCTCCAAAATTTCCAGGGCACAGTCATACCGGAAGTGCGTATCGAAAGAATCTCCATAATTGCGGAGGGTGATAGGCCCCATGTGTATGGTATACCGTAGCTTTTGCTCATAGATCATGGTTGTCCCTCGAAGCCTGGAGCTTGGCTCTCGGTTCGACCGTGTGATAGGTGGGATTATCTGGAGGATCTCAAAACCACCACGTCAAAAACGCAGCGTTCTGTCAACCATCACCCTCGGCCGAGATATCGTCTCTTCTCATCCCTTCTTGTGACTCGTTTCCTGGCCATTTTTCTTACGCTCGCTCCCTTTCCCTCGGCTCTTCTCGTGATAGAATCCACCAACGTCACCATATTGCAGGCACCATATCAACCACTGGAACAAAGGCAAAGAGGAGGGTGAAAAGAGTGCTCCAGAGTAAGCATGGGATCCGAGGGGATGGTAAGTTTCAATTAGCCCAGAGGAGCGGGAGTCGAGAGTTTTTGTTGCTTCTCCTCCATCCGGGGTATGGTTCAATGAGATAACTAGCGGCGCTGGTAGCGTCGCGCTTGATGGCACGGAAAACAGCGAAGCACGAGCTCCGAAGGTTTGCAGTCCACAAGTTGGGCTCGGATCTCGGACGGAGATTATCGGTTCCGAATCCGTCTGGTTTGCCAGCCTTCTCATCCCGGGGAGGCTGAAGGGGACATATTTTCAGGGGCTAGTAGTGTTGGTTCCTATCCCGTCTCTTCTGGCTGGCCTTTAGCTTCGTGGATCTGACTCGTTAGTGTGAGCTGGGACGTGGGGATAGGCTGGGGTAATCCTTCTGGAAGCCTTCGTTCATGATTGCTTCGTCGGTGATAGGGGTTGCGGAATCACGCATGAGGTGAGCGTCATGTGATTGGAGGCCGGGGAGCGAAGTCACAGTTGTGTGTCCCGTCTTGGCGGCGACCCGATTGGTCAGCTCGGGATTTTCTATGCGCCCTTGACGCCGCGGCTGCCCAGGATGATACGGCGCAGCACGCCTTTTACCTTACCCTGAGCCACATTCGCACCTAGCTCGTGCCTAATAAAAACCGCGCGTGCTCGTTCGCTTACCTCCCCTTTTGAGAGTCCATTTCGAACCCGACAAACCGGTAACCTCAAGAAATAAGATAGGGACGAACAGAGAAAGAGGTTGTGGTGATGGTGTCCTGATGTCGCCTCCTCTCTCCAGCCCGGACTTCTCCGAGATCGAGGGGTCCTCGCTCTGGCCGTGGTGATCGGGCGGTTCAATCGCCAACTCGCCGTTTTGTTGACCCAACCCTCGACCTTGAGGCCTCAAGGCAGGGGTCGGGGAGATGAGAGGAAAGTCATGGGACGCTTTGTTCAGCCCCTGGACGAGCGGCGTAGCGGGATGAGCAATAACCTGGCTGTTGAATATGGAAAGCAGCCTGGAGTTCTCCCTCAGCAGGAAGAGGAGTGCGAAGGCGCAGCAGAAGACGGCAGCCATGTCAATGGGGATGTCTATGGACGCATAGGTAAGGCTACGAGACCTGAAGCACAGGATGGTAAGCCCAGCCTTACTAGCGCTGGTAACCAGCAGGAGCGGGCAGTGACACAAGTGTGAATGTGCAATTGCACCAGGTCCTGCATCGTTAGCATGCCGCCCTCCACCTTCGTGGTGTTTGACTGCTGCGAGTCGAGCAATGAGGTGAGGTGAGGTCGTCTCGTATGGAGTGGAGTACGGTATTGCACGGTAGCGGAAGGTGGAATGTGCGGGAAAGCGGAGCACAGATGCGGGCAGCGGAGAGCGGAACGTCTTGGCAGGTTCGTGCTTCGTCATCGGGGTTATCGGAGATCCCGTCAGCTCCCAACACCGCCCCGTCAACACTGCGGTAGGGACCGGATCGCGACGACCGCAACGATGAGCGGCTTTAACAAGTTGATGAAGGGCGGATGGCATCCGGAAGGGAAGGGCAGCAGTGGAAGCGGAAGCGGAGGGTCGAAGAAGGAGAGCTGGCGAGGGGACTTCAAAGGCGTCAACACCGTGGTGAGTCGGAAGCACACGTCGGTGAGCTCAGGAGACACCGCTGACAGACACGCAGGCAAACTGGATGGGAAAAGGCAAAGACAGCGCGGCCGAGGAAGCGCGCCAGCATCAATCGACACCGCTTTCCGCCCTCAAAGACCCGGCCTCCTTCGCTCCTCCGCCGAAGCGGTACGGTAACGCGGTGCCTCCGCCCCGCAGCGGTGTGACACCGCCTCCGCGCCCGGGTTCGAGCGCACCGCCCTCCCGCGACGAAAACCGCCTCCCACCAGGAGAGCGGGAACGACGACATCAGCAGCCGGAGCAGTCGGAGGACGAGGCGGAGAAGCCTCCCCCAGGTCCATACCGGGTCAACACCACCGGTCTCCGAACTGACCACCTCCCCCCGCCGCCCGTCCGGCGCTTGAACTCACCCGCGACAACACCGCACGCCGCCCCGTCCCCGTCCTCAGTCCCGCAACCAAAATCAAAGCCCGCGCTGCCACCCCGGCTCCCTCCACGGCAGAACTCCAACCCAGACGCCTACGCCCCTCCGCCGCCGCCCACCTACACCGAAGCCACCAGGCCGCCGCCGCCGCAGCAGCCATCCCCAGCAGACGGCTACCTGAACCAGCGCTCCCTCCACAACCTCACCAACGCCGGCCTCTCCGTGCCAGGCCTGAACATCGGCCGCACCGCCTCGCCGCCCGTGCCCCCACGCACCAACTCTCCAGCCCACAGCATCACCCCTCCCCAACCCCCACCCCAAAACCCCCACCTCACCTCCCTCCACTCCCGCTTCTCCCACCTCTCCACCAACGACACCGAAGCCCCCAGCACGTCCTGGGCCCAAAAACACGCCGCCCTCCAAACCGCCGCAACCCTGCGTGCCAACCCCTCCGCCGTCTCCGTCGCCGACGCCCGCGCCGCCGCCACCACGGCGAATAGCTTCCGCGCCCGCCACGGCGCCCAGATCGCCTCCGGTCTGCAGGTCGCTGGTGATGTGAACCAGCGCTACGGCGACGGTGGTGCTGCTGCTGCGGCTGCGGCTCTCTCGCCGCCGGCTTCCCCGTCCCTCGCGACCGGCGCGTCGTCGTCGTCGTCGTCGCCTCGCCCTGGCGCGATCGCGGGAAAGAAACCGGCGCCCCCGCCGCCGCCGCCGAAGAAGAAGATGAGCTTGCTTGGGCAGGGCGAGGAGGGGCCCCCGCCGGTGCCGTTGGCGAGCAAGCCGCCGGTGCCGTTGGCGAGTAAGCCCAGGCCGCCGGCGTAGTGTTGTGTCGGTGTTGGATTGGGTAGGGTTTATGTATGTGTGTGTGGTCTGGCGATTTCTTTGTATGTTGGATTGATCTGGGGTAGAAAGAGCTATTTATCGTACTTTTGTGTGGCTCTGTGCTTTTCGTGTTCTTTCGTTATGCCTGTCGCACTTTCTCCTAACCTTCATTCGTGGGACACGACCTTCTTCCCTTCCTTATTTATCCGGGACAGAAACATTCCCAGGGGAAAGAACGGAAAAGGCTCAATGAGGGGATACAGGGGACAGGTGTGGAGAAGGAGAAAACATCACCTCCCCCTCCCTCTCTCTCGCCGAAAACATCAAAGAAATCACAAAAGAAAATCACAAAGAGAAACAGAAGCGGAAGAAAAAAGCACTGAAGCCTTCACGTCATTTCTCTTCTGCCACTCTCTTTAAAGCCGGCTCCCTCTGGAGGGTGCAGGAGAGTGTGGTGAGCAGAAGGAAAAGGGAAAGTAGAAAAGAGAAGAAGAGAAAAAGAGACAGCCTTAACCGGCCGACAAAGTCAAGTCCTCAACGCCGTATCGTGACCCTTCCCCCAGACCGATGAAAAGACCAGAGAAAAAGGAAAGGGGAGGAGTGACATATGAGCAGCGTAGCAGCGGTGATCTCAAGACAAGAGATTCGATCCCATTCCTCCGACCTATCCCGACCCACGTCAGGTCACTCCTCCGTCTCCGCAATTCACGTTCTACACCACGTCCTCCTCGACCTCGGTCTTAACCGCGATCATCTTGCGCAGCGGTCCCGGTTCGGCGGCCTCGGCATCATGGTGGTCATGCGTGGCAGAAGGTTCTGTTTCGGGGTTCGATTAGTGCCTATGCATATTTTCTTCTCCTCGAAGGGGAGATGTGAGAAAAAGGGAAAGGGATGTGGAAAGGGAAAGGAAAGGCCAGCAACAACGGACAAAAAAGAAAAGAAAAGAAAAGAAAAAAGCAACCCACCCCCCTCAACGCCCAGCGCGCCAGCAAAGCCGTGAAGTCATGCTGCAGCGCCGGCGGCAGCGAGAGCGAGATGCGCGGCACACCTTTTCATATCACCCTTAATGGCAATCGAGAGAAGAAAAGAAAACGATGCCAATGTGAGATTCCTGACACTGGGAAAGGCAAGGGAAAACGAGAAAGGTCGAAACTCACCATCCATCTCATCATCCGACGTGACCATCTCCTTGCTCTTGAACTTGCCGGTACCCGTAGCAGCGACGACGGTCTTCTGACGCTTCGGCGTCGCGCCACCCGTTGCTGCTTTGGCACGCTTGCGGGGGGTCTGCTTGGGTGCTGTTTCGCACACGTGGGGTGTCCAGTCAGTCAAAACGAGGAGAAAAGAAAAGCGAGAGAAGGAGGAAAAGCAACTCACCACCTTCACCACCACCCAGCTCGCCCTCCTCAGCCCCAATACCAGGAGTCAGCAGAACCTTGCGTTTTCTACCCGCCCTCTTCGGCACCGGCGTAGCATCATCGTCCTCCACCTCGCCGTCCTCCCTCTTGACCGCAGCCGCTGGAGTGGCAGCAGAACCACCCTTCTTGCGGCCAGCCTTCTTGGGAGTGACGGGCGGAAGCGGGTCGCTACCTTCGGGCGTCGCCGCGGCGATCTTCTTCCGCAGCGTCGTGAGCGCGTTGCGCGCGCTGCCGGAGTTGGTGTAGCCCATGAGCTGCATGAGGCGGGGGATGTCGACCTTACCCATGGTTAGCTACGGTGGTTTCCATCGGCGGCGCTTGCGATGGGAGGGAAGGGGGTGTAGGTTGGGAGTGCCATAGTGAGGGTGAGGGGATGACTATGAGGACGAAAGATGGATGCGACTTACATCGGTCGCAGCTTTCTGGCACTGAAAAGCGGCGGCCATGAGCTTGACGTCGCGCTCGCTGAAGTGGACTTGCGCGGCTGGAGCACCGGGAGTGGGTGTGAGGGTGCCTTCGTCGGACATGGTTTCAGACGGACGATCTTGACTGAGACAAGCTGTGACGAAAGGATTGTTGGTGGTGAGTTGATTATGCAGGTTGAATGTCAACAATGACTGTGGGATGTAGAGAAGGTAACTGCAGAGATAATTCCTGTGGAAACGCAGTGACACTGTTGATGGAAGGAAAGAAATGAAGGGAAGGGAGAAGTTAGGTGTGTTGTTGTGGGAGAAGATAATGTGCATGTGCATGTGCCTGCGGCAAACAAAGCATAGTAGCAGTATCTGTCACAATCCGGAACCTCGTCACAGAAAAGAGATGGTATGGCACGCATGCGGGTCAAGCAGATCAGTGTGAGCATGTGAAAACGTAAGGACAAAATGCAAAGGCACTCAAGATGCAGGTTGAGGAAATGAAGTGTATTCGACAGAACTGATAGAACGATGGGTTCAGAGAAGAAAAGATGGAAGCTCGTCGCCAACGCATGATGAAGGAAAACACATAGTTTTACATAGACGTCGGTCGTTTGTACTTACTGGGCAACGGAGATGCGAGAGCAGGTAGATGTGGTATTGATATCGTCGTAACCCTCAAGTCACCTACCTTAGGCACACATATACCTTGTCATCTTCGCACCTTACAGCCCCCTCCCGGGATGCTCAATCGAGCCACACCAGACGTCACGAGGCGCTGTTGCCTAAGACCACTCGAGAGACGGACATGGACGTAAAAGGCGAGATACCTCACCCTTCACAGGCAGAAAAGCAAGCTCACCTCACCACCAACGCATCCGCCCAACCATGCGCATCCGCACCATGACACAAGACGACATCCCCGCCGCGGCGGACGTCGCCTTCGCAAGCTTCCGGAAAGACGAGCTGATGAACTGGCTGTACCCGGACCTCAACCGACACCCGGACGTTCTCCGGCACCGGGAGCTGCTACTGGTGCGGCGGGCGCTGGCGGACCGCGGGACGGCGTGCCTGGTCGCGGAGACGGAAGACGGCGATGGGGCCTGGGCCGGACGTCCCGAGGTGGTCGGCGTGGCGGTGTGGAAGCGGCGCGGGGAGGACGAGGAGGCGGCCAAGTGGTATGGTGCCGACTCCGTGGGAAAAAGTGAGTTACGACGATGGTGATGATGATGAAATGATTTACATACGGTACCTTCCTGCCTACGTACTTAACATCGGGATGCTCACACCCAACCCCGCTTCTGTCTGCGGCAGGAATCGAACGGATGCTGCTGGCGTGCGAGGACGCCTACTACAGCCGCTTCTTCGATCCGGTGGATCGCAAGCGCCTCGCCGCGTTCAGCTCCCAAACCGCATACCCCTTCTTCGACACGCTGCGGAAAACAGGGCACTTCCACCTGGCATTGCTGGCGGTGCATCCCCGCTTCGGTCGGCAGGGCATCGAGGCCCGGCTGGTGGGATGGGGGATGGCGGCGGCGGCCAAGGAGTCCACGCCCGTCACGGTGAAGACCACCAAGCGTGGTCCGGGACGCGGTCTGTATGACCGGTTAGGTTTCGTCGTGGTGGACGAGGTGACGGTCGGCCCGGGGCTGGAGGGAGTGGCGATGTTGTGGGAGCCGAGGGGAACAGCAGTGTTAGTGGGAAAGCATAAACATGGTGGTGGATGAGGCACAGAAGGCAGGCATTCTTTGGGGGGTTGAAAGATAGTATTGGTGGGGATGTATGATGGATTGATCGATTGAGTGGAATGTCAAGAGGGAAAGCTCTGGATTGGGAGCGG
Source organism: Myrmaecium sp. VS I D KN 1 (assembly GCA_019775845.1). Classification (NCBI taxonomy): domain Eukaryota; kingdom Fungi; phylum Ascomycota; class Dothideomycetes; order Valsariales; family Valsariaceae; genus Myrmaecium; species Myrmaecium sp. VS I D KN 1. The sequence continues at coordinate 813,163 of JADQAV010000018.1, read as the reverse complement.
CCTGTCCCTGTTCCTATTCCTGTTCCTGTTCCTGCGCGGTGCGGTGCCTTGCCGGCCAACCCGTCCGCCTATCCGCCCGCGCGCCAGCCAGCCAGCCAGCCAGCCAGCCAGCCAGCCAGCCAGCCAGCCAGTCCGTCTTGTCTGTCAAGCGACACAAGCGACCAACCGGCAACAAGGCGGTGGCAGCAGCAGCAGCAAGCAGATGCAAGGCTCACCCGCTGCACGATGCCCTCCCGTTCCAGCCTCACACCCCCCTCCACTCCACTCCACTCCACGTCTCCCTCTCCTGCTCTGCCTGCTGCGCCGCGGCTCGGAGCAACAAAGCGGCGGAGGGGAGATGATGCCATGGTGGTGACTGAGGTGGAGATGCACCACCGACGGCGGCGGCGGCGGCGGCGGCCAGCGCAAACTGCAGGTGCCTTCTCTCTCTCTCCACTCTCCGTCCTCCACCTTTCCCACGGCGCGCGCTGAGGCTGGAGTGGTCGTGGTCGGGCTCGATCAGGCCATTTCATTGTGCCGCGTCCGGGACGAGTGGCGGCGAGCTGGCTGTTTACTACTTTTACCGGTTCCGCATTTGCGTGCTGGAGGTCGTGAATAGTGCAGGCTGTCGGGGGCAGCAGGACCGTAGGAGTAGGAGCAGGAGTATGTAGGAGCAGGTCCAGTTCCCCTGGGAAGTGAGGCTGCACACAATACAGGCACCATCATCCAAGAGCAATCAAATGCCATTCGGAGCGCTCAAATTGATTAGGCCTTAGCACCTTCGTATTATAGGTAGTTGTGAGGTGCCGCCTGCATGACTCGTCCGTCTTCCCAGTTTCTCATCAAAATCCGGACGGTGATTGCTTTTTCTGGCTGGTCCCCTCTTCCTCCTCCCTCACCGTCTTCTTCTTCTTCTTCTTCTTCTTTTTCTTCTTCTCCCTTGGAATGGAACGCTTTCACATGCCTGTATGCCTGACCAATTGCTCTGCCTGCCTGTCTGCCTGCCTGCCTGATGCATTGCCCTGCCATACCACTGCTTCTCCCCTCCCTCCCCAATATAAAAATCGCACCAGCGTCTTCTTGCCTGCCTTGCCTGCCGCTTCCTTCCCACTTTCTCTCCCCCCCCTCCACCTTGGACCCTTTTTTTTCGCACGTCGCCCGCTGACGTTTCCGCCGTGCAACTCGATACGGCCAAACTGCAACAACGGCCAGCTGCTCCTCCCCGCCTTTTCTCCCCCTTCCCTAGTTCATCCAAGCTTCCCCCACGTCCTCACTTTTTTTCCCCTAAACCCTCCTCCACCGCCCATCTCTCTCCTGGCCGTTTCCACGACCGACCGCCGCGCCTCCCTCCCCTTCCACCCTCATTCTCATTCTCTCTTTCTCTCTCATCGATCGATTCCTCCTCCCTCAATCCAGTCCACACCGTTCATCCTCCCATCATCCAGCCTGCGCCATGTCTTCCGCCGACAAACATCCCACCTGGACGCAGTCCTACGGCGAGCGCGCCTCGCTCCCCAACACCTCCCCGCTCGCCTCCTACCTCCTCCGCCTGATCGACATCAAGAAGACCAACCTCTGCCTCTCCGCGGACGTCTCCACCACCAACGAGCTGCTCGAGATCGCCGAGGAGGTCGGCGACTCCATCTGCCTGCTCAAGACCCACGCCGACATCATCGACGACTGGAGCGATCGCACGATCAAGGGCCTCACTGAGATCGCCCGGCGAAAGCACTTCTTGATCTTTGAGGATCGGAAGTTCGCCGACATTGGAGGTACATAAACTCAAAGCAAACCACGCAAAAAAGAGAGAATCCACCCCGAGCACCGCCACACATATCCACCCCACCTTCCCCTTCCAAACCACCCCCCTCCCCTCTATCACTCCCTCCACCATGGAAATCAGAAGCTCCACCTAACTCTCCCCTCCCCCTGAATCCAGGCACCGTCCAAAAGCAGTACACCAACGGCCCTCTCAAGATCGCCCGCTGGGCCGAGATCACCAACGCCCACATCATCTCCGGTCCCGCGATCGTGCGCGCCCTCGCCGAAGCCGCCTCCCACACCATCGCCGCCTACAACCGGACCGTCCACACCGAGATCTCCGCCACCCCGCCGCCGGACGCCCTCTCCAGCGCCGACATCTCCCCCGCCCCCAGCCCGCCCGCCGACGCCACCGACGAGGAGCGCCTGCAGGCGGAGCAGGACCGCAAGTTCAGCGTCGTCAGCATCAGCACCACCATCTCCACCCGGACGGAGGAGACGGTCCGGGTGGGCGAGCGGGCCGCCGACCCCGGCAGCAGCAGCAGCGGCGGCGGCGGCGTCGAGGCCGCCCTCGACCACCTCGGGCCCGCCCCGTACCTCCGCGGCCTCCTCCTGCTCGCGGAGATGAGCAGCGAGGGCCACCTGCTCACGCCCGCCTACCGCCAGGCCGCCGTCGACATCGCCCGCCGCCACCCGGACTTCGTCCTCGGCTTCATCGCCCAGCGCGCCCTCAACGCCCTCCCCGCCGACAACTTCCTCACCATGACCCCCGGCTGCCAGCTGCCCCCCGCCGGCGCCGGTGGTGATGACCAGGCCGCCGCCGCCGGCGACGGTCTCGGCCAGCAGTACAACACCCCCACCGCCATCGTCCGCGACGCCGGCTGCGACGTCGTCATCGTGGGCCGCGGCATCGTTCGCGCGGCTGATCGCGCTGCGGAGGCTGAGCGTTACCGCACTGAGGCCTGGCGCGCGTACGAGGAGCGTATTGGGAGGAAGTGAGCGAGGGTGGGAGGGATGACGGTTGTGTTGAGGGAGGAAAAAGGGAAGAGGGGCGGGAAATTGTGTCGAACGGGGGCGAGAATGAAGGGGAAGGGCGGGTGGGGATAGGGATAGGCATAGGAATATGGAAGGAAGGAAGGATCGAGATAATAGCAGGGTGGGTGGGACACCCCAGGAAGGGGAATTCGATGGGAATCTTTCTAGCACGACAAAAAGGGCCAATAATTTCATTTTATTCTAGGTTTTTGTTCTGTTCTCCGTCTTTTCTCTCCCTCCTGATGGGTTGAGTTGTCGATGTGAAAAATGCATGCTCTCATTCCCCATTCTGTGTCATTCGCAACAGTAGGAGTAGCAGCAGGAGGAGGGGAAGCGAGAAGCGAACGGCTTCCCGCGGGTGGGGTAGAGAGGCGAAGAGAAGAGGGGAGAGGAACGTGAGACCCGGGGAGGTGGCGATTAACGTAACGGGACAGGATGTCGTCTCTGGTCGATGCAGGGGAGCGACGGGAGCGCTGAGGAAGTGCTGCGGAAGGAAGGCACCAAAACTGGCAATGGTGTGGCGGGGTGAAGAGTAAGAAGCGGGAGGCAAGTCATACAGAAGAGGGAGAGGAAAAAAGCCACACATAGATCGGATTTAATCAAAACGAGGTTCTTCAGCTTGATTTCGTTCATGTCCCCGAACGTCCTCCGACATATTTGTCCTACACGATCCGTCACAAATCTCGCTTTTCCTATACTATTTATTTCTGCCCAACATCAACCGAGCCAGAAAACTACCAAAGAAACATCCACATCTACCCAATCCAGGTCGAAGTAACGGAAAAAGGAAGCAAGTGAAAGCAAAAAGAAGAGAGGAGTCCGCTTGAGAAGCAAAAATAAACCGTTCTTTTCTCGATTGGCTTGTCATCGATAGCTATCAGACGAAAACGCTTCATAACACGAAATAGGAGAAGCAAATATATATTCCCAGTCTGTTTGCAAAAGCGGAAAGAACAAAAAAAGCAGACGTGGTCATTTTGAATACAAACACGAAAAGTAAAGCAATTACAACGCGAAAGTATACATCAAGATCATCAGAAAAGACACGAAGCGAAGACAGAATCGAAGGTTTGGAAAAATGAACAAGAAGGGCGCTGTGGGAGAGTTGTGACAATCTATGCTCTGTCCCCTCGCTCCCGGCGAGGGAAAAGTCGGGGTAGTAGATAGAAAAAAAGGAAAGGGAGTGAGATGGAATGTAGGAATGGGAAGAGAAGAACTCCGTTGGTATCAAAGTCCGTAGGCCCCCCGAAACACGAATTCTCCGTCCCGTCCGTTGTTTACGCCGTGCATTGAGATATAAAGCCGTCATGTCGTCAATCGGAGATGTTGTATGATGAAGATGTAAGGAGATAGAGGTAGTGTTGAGATTCGAGAAGGCGTGTGATGATGTGCGACATAGAAAAATTTGTGAGACAGTAGTGAAGATTGTTTAGATCGACAGCTCCATCTTCCGTGTAGGGTTGGTTACGAGATCGAAGGATAGGCCCTCCGTGACGATACGATTTGGCTCCGGAAAAGAGATGTCGTATACCTTCGTCAACGGCTCACCCTCGTAAGGGGAGATGGCAGTCAGCATGCTCATCTTCTTGGTGGCCTCGGAGAGATGGCTAGGATCGCTAGCCAAACGACCAGAAGGAGGTCGCCGGGAGCCGCGGTGGCCGGTTGGCGACAGAGGAGGAGATTGGGAGAGAGTTGTGGCCTTGCGCGAAGGCCTCGAAGGTGAAGCGCGTGGAGAAGAAAATGTGATCCTGACAGGAGAATTTTGAGCAGAGCTCTTCGGTGAGGTGATGGTGATCAGTCTAGCAGTGCAGACAGAGTTATTGCGGGTTTCGAGGTAATCGCTATCCATGCTGGTGCGGAGCGATCCGTGAGGGCTGAGTTCGGGTAGATCGGGAGAGGAGGCACGGCTGTCGTTTTGGCTGCCGCTCTCGTGGTCATAGCAATTGATGATAGAGGCGGTGTAAACGCTTGACGGTGTGCTAGGGGAGAAACGACTGACAAGGTTAGGAGGCATGAGAGGGACGTCCGGCACATTGGCCTCTCTACTCTCAGTGTCCGACTCGTCGGTAGTGGTGCTCCATTCGGAAAAGGCGCTCATGAGAGGCGGCCGCTGAGGCGGCCGCAGCATGCCGCCTTGGAAAGGATCCTGCTCCTTGGCCGGCTTGCGACCGTTGAGACGAACAACGGATGCCTGCTCAATTACAGGGGCGTCTTCGGGTGACTGTGGCTTGTTGGGCGACAGGGACTCCAGTCGCGTCTTGATGAAACTAGAGAGGTCTGCCGCATAACTTTTCAGAGAATTCTTCCGTGGCGTCTGGAACTGGTGTTCCTCGCCGAATTGCTTGGAGGGAGAGGCCTTTGGAGTCGGGTTATCGTCGAAAACGCGTTGCCCGGCATTGAGAACGTCATCCACCATGGAATTGTCAGGTTCGACATCCAGCACGCTTTCGTCGATGAGCGGAAGGCTCGCTTTCGCGTACTCCGACTGTGGTCGGGTTGCAGGCTCCTCCGTGATCGGCGTAGGAACGATGGGGGCAGCGAATTTTTGCGTCTTCAAGCCGGTCGAGTCCCCCTGGGAATGCGGTCTCCTTCGACGGGCGGCCGCATTTTCGCCGGCGGAGAGGATGATACTCGCCTCAGCGTTGGTCGGTCGGATGGTAGGGAGCGTCGGGAGGGAATTGCTGCGCTGCCGCTGGAATTGCGGGCGGTGCGGGCCTGGCAAGGCTGACAGTCTGGCAAATGCGGCTTCTCTGCTCATTGCGCTGACGTCATGCTTCCCTGGAAGCGGACGTGGAGGAGAAATGAATGTGGAATGCGAAGAGGGCGATCCTCGAGACCGCGGTTTGGCCAATGACGAGAGAGTTTGGGAGATGGCGGTAAGGACCGTGGCAGGGCCGGCGCGGTGATGTGGTCGACTGCGAGGAGAGACTGGATGTGAATGTGGCTCCGGGCTCGAAGAAGAAGAAGACGAAAAAGATGAGAAAGGAGGAGAAGAGGGAGGGAAAGAAGAAGAGGAGGAAGAGGTCGGTGTACTGGTTCTCGACGTCGTGGGAGGATGAGGAGAAGAAGGATTGGAGGTAGTAGGCTTGACGACAGCCCGATGACACCACCGGCTTGACGATCTTCCCATCAAGGAAGGAAGTGACGGGAGCGACAGCAAAGAAGCGCAGGGGTAGGGAATGGCGGGGGAAGGCCAACGGACGAATCAGGTCGCAGGGAGGCAGAAACAGTGTTTCGCAAACCGAGTCTCGTCCTTGATTTGCGCGGGGATCTGCAGAGGAATATATGCGGGGATGGGGGGAGGGATGTGGGATGTGACGAGGGGCGGGTTGATGGATTCTGGCAGGTCGAGGCAGCAGGATCGACTGTTTAAAGTAGTCGTTAAAAGCAGACCGGGCGGACGTTGATAACAGGCCCGGCGCGGCGCGCGTGAACAAGAGTAGTGGTGGTGGAGGGGAAAAGGAAACATTAGCAGCCACACCACACAGACACACTCACATCCCGATCTGCGTGCGGATCTCCGCCGAGAGTTCGTCGCAGGTCAGGATGGGAAAACGTCATTGCCGACCGTGAACCGTGGACCGTGAACCGTGGACCAGAGAGACCGTGGAACGTGGAACGGAGGGGGGAAAAGAGGATGGATGCGGCTCCAACAACAACACACGCGACGGGCGCCTGTCCATCCGTCCGCTCGTTCGTGTCATCCACCAACACAAGCCTTTTTTCTCAGCGCCACGCTCCGGTCCAGAGAACAGGAGGAGGTGGGATCCCCTTTACCGGCAAGCGTCAGGCGCAAGCGGGTGGTGGTGGATTAGGTGCTGGGCGGCCAATGCGGTTGGGTGGAACTCCTCTCCACACCATTCCAACGGTTCTGCCTTGCTCTGCTTGTGGACTACGGTGATGTATGTATGGAAGGATGGGAGTTGTGGAGAGTGTGAGTGAGTTGCGATGTTCCTAGCTCGGCCCAGCCTGATGCCCTGCACCAATGGGGTCATGCGGCTTGTGGAAGGGCTTGGAAGAAGAAGAGGCTCGTCAGGCACACACTCGCGGGAAAGGGGAGGCTTGTCTCTGCCCCGGCGGCGGCGGGCCTGGCGTGTGGATGGACGCCACTGAGCCACGCCTCCGGTCCGCCTGTTTCACCATTGGGCGTCTAATCGCGATGATGATGCTGAGAAAATGAGTGTGAGGTGAGTGGCAGTCTTGTAGGAATGGCGCTGAACCTGCCCGTCAAAAAGTCAAGAAAACCTGTCGTTCACACCTCTTTCGTCAGCGTGCAGACCTTTTCCCCCCTCCCCCTTTTTCTTTTTTCTCCAAACGGCCGCTACTGATTCGACGGTCCCTGTTTCTGCAGCAGGGGCAAGGGGGTTTGGAAGAGATCCCCAACAAGGATCATGGAGGATAGCCTACCACCGATCCAAGGACCTGAATATATGTAGGTACATACGCAACGGCAACATAAGCTATAACCGCAGCAAAACCCGTTTCTGCTTCACGCTTCCCACCACCCAGCGAGCGCTGCCGTTGCATCAGCAGCACGAAGGGAAAGTTCGAAAGTCTGGTACCCCAATGCAGGGAAGCAGCGCGTGTTCGCAGGTCCCCATTCAACCAACCTCACTCACCACATCATTATTCGCGTTTCTTCTCTCAGGGATCTGATTGAAGTCTCTGTTCTGTTCGCGTGCGCGCGCATACACACAAACGGTATACATTCCATCCCCTTCTGCATCATCATTACCACTTGTCCATGCATCCATCCATGCATCCATCACCACCCTCCCAAAAAAAGGAACATCCGTCCGAGCCGTGCCGGTCAGCCCCGAGAGCGAACCGATTTCGTTCACTCCCCCGTCCCTCCTCGGAGGAAGGAAGAAAAAAAAAGGAGAAGAACGCCATGGACACAGAATTCCCATCCAACTGACTCGAGCACGAGGGAGCAATCTTCATCCCCGAGTTATCCCATCTTGGCAGTCGTCGCTTGCGAACCGAGTCAGGTGGCCCCGGTTGTCGTTGCCGGGAACGGGAGTCCCCCGACCGGTCTTCTTCCGCTTTTCTTGCTCGGCCCGGGTCGTCGTCGGCCGGCAAGGCAGGTCGGTAGACCGAGAGAAAATAAAATAGATTCCTGTTCACCTTTCACCTCTCCTCTCACTTCTCACTTCTCTCTCCGTCCTTCACTCAAAAACAGGAACTAAAACGAGAAGGAAGGGGGAAAAAAAAACGCCACAACCACACGCGAACCCATCACGCTCCGGTACCCGGCTGTGGCGGTGGTGGGTTGGTTGGTTGGCGTCGTGTGCCCGCTAAAAAAAGAACTCGCTTTTATCAGGTACCGGAACTTCCAACCGTTACCACTCTCAGGAAGGTCGGGTGCAGTAGGTATCCCAGAGCCGCTTAGCTCCGCTCCGTATGATTTCCCCCTCCTCCGAGTTGTAGGAGAGCATAGAGATGCAAAGGCAAGGGGAGGCATCAACGGAGGAGGTAGGTAGGTACTCGTCATGCGTATTTTCGTGAGAACAGAACGCGAAAAACCCACCGATTCTGTAAATCGTCCTTCGTTGCCCAAATAGATCTGCGCTTTTCGCCAGGCTGGTCCATACGGAGCAGGAGAGGGGAAGAGGATTGGAGAGAACCTTACGTGCAGGTGTCAGGGACGTCAGGATTGGCACTAACCAATTGGCGAAGAGGGGAATGGGATGTTGATAGAGCGAGAGAGGGGGAGTAAGAGAAGGTGCGGGAAAGGAAAGAAGGAAGGTCGAGGACGCGTTGTGTACGCGCTTCACCTTTAAGCCATCCAACGGTGGCTACTACTGTACCTATGGAATCGGCTTTCGATTCCGAGGAGGGAGGTAGAAGGTGTTTGCATCCATCCAACCAAACCATCCATCTAATCCACGCGCGTCGAATCGAACCATCGAAGTGATGCGCCCTTCCATCGCAGATCCTGCTCGTAGAGAAAGAAGCAACTATCCGGTTCGATGGGATTGTGGGGTTACATCCATCGAACGGGACGGGATGATCTCCAGGGTTCCCGTCGCCGTCGTCGTAGTCGTCCATACATACACCCTCGACAGCGGGAGGGAAACAGAGAACGCGCGCATATCACATTCCCTAGGTAGGCTTTGCGATCGGGGGGAAGGGGAAGGGGAAGTGAAGAACTGTGGTTGTCAGACGCGTAAGCAAACAGACGCACGCGTACTTGCGATGGGATGCGACAGCCCTGAGGGACGAGATCGGATGATGTCATAATTTCGGCATCGGGGGAGAGCGGGAGGTTGAAACGAACATTCCCCTGCCTGGCTGCCTGCATGCCTGTAAGCCTGCCTGAACGACAAGGCTCCTTTCGTTCGCTCCTCCCGTCTCCACCTGCCTCCCTGTCCGCGGAACGACCAAGCGAGCGAGGTCGATCGCGGGACCAAACATGCATGGAGAGATCCGATTCGATCATGGGTTTTTCTACAGATGAAACGTCGCATGGCTGGAGGAAAGGCGCATCTTCCTCTCGCGCAAGGCGCACGCTATCTAAGAGGGATGAGAAGGCGGGGAGAAATGCATCTCTCGTACCAGCCAGCGGTCGATATCTGGTAGAGAAAGCAGGCAAAGCGCGCGCTGAATGTCAGAAGACATGAAGACAACTCTTGAAGTACTACTTACGCTAAGGTAGGTCCTGGAATGGAATGGGACGGGATGGGATATGCATCAACCTGCCTCCGCGGAGCGTTCAACAAGTCACCTGCTTCTTTAGAGCAAAAGGGAAGAGATCATTCCCCTTCGAAAACCCATGGTACGATATGAAGAAGGTAGGCAGGTAAGGAGGGGAGGCATGCAAGTGGATAGTATTCCATCTCGCCGTAAGTACCTCGAGCACGCATCATAGAAAGAGAGGACGTGGTACGCACAAGGTATATCTATATGTACGTCGTCCTTAGCGGACCAGCAAAAGGGCGGTAGATTCTCACCTTCTCACCTTCACCAGCCACTCGCCGCGGAGGAACGGAAGAAGAAGGAGAGAGAACAGCAAGACCTTACTCGCTGAATCGCATCGACCTCTCACGAAAGGAATCCGAACAGAGCATGGCAAAGCAGAAGAGGAAGTAAAAAAAAGAAGAGGCGTGCGTTTCAGCTAAAAGATGCAACATGCAAAATACACTACGACTGACCGACTGACTACCATAACCTACTGTACTCCCGAAAAGAAAAACACGATGCACCAAACCTCTCCCATGGAGAAAGAACCCCGACCCCTCCCAAATAACTCCGTAATAGCTCNNCCCCCCCCCCCCCCCCCCCCCGCCCCGGTTAATGGATGCAGCAAAGGAGGCCTTTCTTTTTTCTATCAACAGCAGAGAGGAAAGCGAAAGAGAGGAAAAAGGAAAGGAGAGGAAAAAAGAAGACTCCGGTAAAAAGGAAGAAGTCAGGACGCTGGCTTCCCTCCACGTGGGAAGCAGAATCGCGCAATTAATGCCGTGCATCTCCCCCGTGCGAGGAGAATGTGACAAGGCTGACGCCCAGATGTGACCCCCTCCACGTGCCACCCGTTTGTCTCAGACATCGCTTTTCGTACAACAACCCCATCCAGTACCGGCAGTGGTACGGCCACGGTACGCTACCGACCACGCCTACACGGCCTTCCCACAAGACGAGACCTGCACGCAAGCCTTGTTGGCACTTTATTCATCGGTTCTCTGCGGAAGCCACTCCGCACCTCCTTACTTCCTCGTCGCCCTCAATGCCTGGCTCAGTCCCACTATTCTCAAGCTCTTTCCCCTCCGGGGCGGGCGTCCACTCATCAGCGCCGCTGTTGGGGAAAAGCGGTCGTCCCACCTCCTAAACACCGCCTTCATATCTCTCGGAATGCCTTCCAGCACGACTGTGCTTACGGGGACAAAGGGCCGGTCCTCGTAGCCTGCAGCTAGGATGCCATACTCCTGCGCGAACAGCATGGCGGTGGAGAAGGCGTGGTGTTGAGTACGCGAGAGGGCGCCGACAATACTTTTGGTAGGGGGGTTTAGTGTCAGCGATGTTATCTCGTGTCATGGAAATCAGGTATCAGCTTACATGTAGATCTCGAAAAACGCATCAAGCACGTAAACATGTTCCGCCTCCAGATCCGCCTGGTTAAACGGTGCAATCTCTACCACGGTGGTGTGTTCAAGGCCAGCAGTGGCACTGTTGGGACCATTGTTTACGCTGCTCGCACTGCTGCGGGTCGAGTTGGAATCGTTGTTGGTCTGCTGCTGGGAGGCGGACTCCCGTGTTGGCGACGAGAACCCTTGCCATGACGGGCGACGAAATAAGTTCGGCCAGGAAGAGGTGCTCACCTGGAGTCCACCGTTGCTCGAGGGTGCCTGTTGCTGCTCAAACCTGTACAAGCGGGCTCGGTATTTGTCGCTGGACGCCTTATACCGCCAGTGGTCGGCCGACCGCGGAACGGCTTTCTTGCCGGAAACCGGCGTAGGGAAGGAGTCGAAGAATTCCGGAGTCTCCTGACCTTCGTCGATCTCAATGAGCTCGCCAGTGGTGCTGAGGTCCATGCCCATCAGCCGAGCAGCCGAGAGCTCGTCCGCATGACAACCGTAACCTTTCCAGAGAAAGACCTTGCCCGAGGACGAGGACACGATGTACGGGAAGCCTGAGCAGAGGCTGCTGAGAGACAGGTCGACTTCATCAAACGCTATGCGACCCAAATGTCTACGCCCGCACAGTAGATACTGCTGAGAGGCGGGGGATGAGCCACGACGTACGATGACAATACCACCAAGGGCATCGAAGAAGTTTGGTGTCTCCTTGCCCTGACGAAGAATGATGAGTTTGCCGGAGTTATCCTTCGCGACTTTGCGCGCAAATAATTGAGCATCTTCTAATGTCCCCTCGGGTACACCGCTGCCTGCCCATAGATAGACCTCGGTGACCTTTGCACCGTTGGGCGCGCCAAACACGTGTGTGCACAGGAACATCTGGTCCTCGTACAGCACAATTTCTTCATGCGCTGCGACCGAGACCAATTTGCCGTCTCCGGTGATTTCTTGGATCTGCTTCCGCAGAGTTCTGATCTTGCCGGTGTCAAGCGGCGAAGACGTTAGAATCCCCTGCGCATCGATATGCTTAGGAAGCTCTCCAAAGTTCACCGGTATGTCATCAAAATATTCCGCAAATAGCTTCTCGGCTTCAGATGTTTGCGGGGGCGGCGATGGTTTAGGAGGCACTGGCGGGTTGGCAGCTCTCGCCAGGGTGGAGAAGGAGGATTTGGTAGGAGAGGATTGCGTCGATTTGGAACCTGCCATTTCCTTCTTGGAGACCGGACTGGGCGCCTCGTTGACCGACTCGGCAATCCCCAAGCCAACGGTATTCGGTATTGTTGGTTGTGTCAGACCCGCATTCTCCATCGCTGTTCGCTCATCAGCCTTGGTCGGTAGCTTGATCGGCGAGCGAGGAGGTGGAGATGCAGACGCCGTGGAGCCTGCATTCTTGGCCCACATAGATGCCGCGTTCTTCACCGACACGCCGCCGCTGGTTTGAAGGGCTGGAGGCTGAGTTTTGGGAGCGGTCTCGACCTTTGGCGAGGCTTCGACAGGCCGGATGTCTTCAGACTTTGAGGGAGTAGCCGGCAAGGGTCGACTGCTGTATGATGTCGGGCGAGAGGTCGCGGCGCTGAGAGGCTTGGAATTAGACAAGTCGGTAAAGGGGGTTTTCTTGTCTGCTAATGCAGGAAGCGGTTTGCCGCCAACAGGGGGAGATATTGGTTTCTCTTGGGATAGCGAGGAAGGCGTAGGTTCAAGGGCGGGAGTAGGCTTGCTTTGGGGCGCTGGGAACGATGGGTCCTTTTCGACTATTGGTGGAGAAGGCTTTCGCTCTGGGACTGAGAATGCGGCTTTCCTGTCCATGACCGGAGACACAAGCTTCTTTTCTAAGACTGGGGACGCAGGCTTCTTTTCTAAAACTGGAGACGTAGGCTTTTTCTCTAAGACCGGCGAAGAGGGCTTCTTTTCGAGTACTGGTGACGAAGGTTTCTTTTCGAACACTGGTGGCGAAGGTTTCCTTTCCAATACTGGGGCCGAAGGCTTTCTTTCTAAGACCGGCGAAGCGGGTTTCTTCTCGGCGACCGGAGGAGGAGACGATTTCTTTTCAGCGACCGGAGAAGGGTGCTTCTTCTCTATTACTGGTGATGAAGGCTTCTTTTCTAGTACCGGAGATGAAGGCTTCCTTTCCAGCACCGGAGACGAAGGCTTCCTGTCCAGCACCGCTGACGACGGCTTCTTATCAGTAACCAGAGAAGGAGACTTCTCCTCCGACACAGGCGAAGCAACCTTCCTTTCTATTGGTGAAAAGGCAGGCTTCTTCTCTGGCGCCGGGGAAGCGGATTTGCGTTCGAAGACCGAAGAAGCCATTTTGCTTGGTGCAGAATCCTCACGCTTTGCCTCTGTTGTAGAGGACGCGAGCTCCTCGCTTGAGGCTGCTGCTGTGGATGGCTCTTGCCCAGTGGGAGAGCCGGAAGTCTGTTCTACGCTCGGAGAGATCAACGCCTCGATCTTTTCAGAGAGTCTTGGTGATTTCTTCGGGGTCTCCGGTTTAGGCTTGAGGGATTCTCGGTTTGCGGTCGTTGATAACTTGGGCTCAAATGCAGACTGTTGGGGAACAGGCTTTGGCGCTGGATCCGATGTGCTGCTTGAGTCCGCATCCTGCGGCTCGACTGACGGTGAAGAGGTGGTGAGAGGTAATTTAGCGGTGGCGCTGTCATCTTTCCTGCTCGCAGGAGCACGCCGTTTTGGTCCACGAGCGCGACCCTTCGTCATGTGAGTAAGCTGCGCACCAGAACCAGAACCCTCGTCCGAAGAACTCTTCTGGGGAGCATTCGATCCTGAACTCGATGGCTTCGACCCGTCTCCACCAGCTGTCGGAGGACCCCTTGCCAACATATTCGCAAGCGCAGGGTTAAATCGATCAGCAAGCTTGCTCGATCGCACAAACGGCGCCTTAGGCTGGGAACGTTCAGGCTCATTCTTTTCAGGTGACGCGCTCCTAGACCGGTCCTTCAAGCTCCTCTGACGGAGAAGGGCCTCGGGGGTTCCATCTTCTTTCTCCTTGGGCAGTGATGTCGTGCTTGAGATGCTATCAGTCTTGCTCAAATGCCTCCGTTTTGCAAGGGCTTCCGGTATGGGGGCCGACGTGCGCTCTGCGGGCTTGTGAGGCTCTTCGTCGCCAGCTTCAGCAGCCTTTGCCTTGATAGCCTCCTTTTGCTTGATCAAGCTATCCCTGAGCTCATCCCTTCGGGGCCCCTTCTGTGGCCCAGCAGTAGCTGTTAGACCAGCCTTTCCACGCAAAATGTTGCCTTTCAACTCGTCAGGTGCCACATATTTCTCAGTCTGGGCACGTTTCAGTTTTCCAAAGACATTCTTGAACTCTGGTTCTTCCTGCTTAGATTTGTCTGCAGGAAGCTCCCGATGCTTCAGGTTTGCCCGAAAGTCGTGCTTAACCGGGTTTTCTGGTCTCGACTTTGGAGTGAACGGAGAGGATGTTTTGAGCGCTCCATTACCGATTTGGGAAGGCGTGTCAGTAGGTGTCGATACTGAGTTCTCTGCGGCTCCAGTTACAGGTTCTGGGGTGGATATGCCCAGAGCGTCACCCTTGGGTTTAGGGGAGGGAACAGCAGGGTCCGCTTTGCCAGCTGGGGTTGTGATCTCCGGTTCTTTGCTATCATGTTTTGTCGCAGATGCCTCAGTTTGCGAGGTTCCCGCAGATTCGTTCATCTTGGGGGTGACCGGCGCCGACGCCTTGACAGGTTCCGGGGTAGCGGGTGCCTTGCCAGGAATCGCTTTCTTGGAAAGATCGACACTGTTCCGCTGTTGCTTTACCCTATTTATTTCCGCCATCCAGCTCGGCTGTTGAGGTGGCGCTGCCTTCATTTTCGGCGAGTCTGGCTTTTGTAATGCACTCTCCAGCCAACTGGACTTGGTAGGGCTCCACCTCTTGGAAGGACTGGGCGGTGGTGATGTCTCGGATCGTTTGGCTTCATCCCCTGTGATGGATTTGGCACGCCCGTGACCCTGCAGCGGCCGAGCGGGTTTGACGAATCCGTCGGGCGTAATTTCGGGCTTATTTGATGCGCTCCCCTGAAGGACGGTTAGGTCACTGTGGCTCGAACTCGGTCGTGAAGTTGGCTCGACCGACGCTCCGCGATGTAGACTGAGGGGGCGTGCATCAAGCTTCGGCGTGGTCGCACCCCCCAAACCGCCAAAGCCGCTGATGTTGCTGGCTGTTGAGTTCTGACGACTGAGTCCAACTGGTGTCTGTGCGCTCCACCTCTTGCTGACGCTGTCGTTGCGCCTGAGCATTGCGCTCTGCACGAATCCGCCCATGCCCTTGGTTGGTGATACCGGCCTCTCTGCCGTGATCCGCCCTTGAGACGGAGACATTGTAGGCGTACTGTTGTCCACCTCCTGCCGTGGAGTGACCTCGGGGGTGTCACCGCCGGAGATGGAGGTGCTGGAGGAGAAGCGGTTGCTCCGGACAGTACTTCCTAGCACAGAGCTTGTCCGAGATGGAGAGCTAGACCGTACGCTGGCTGCGGAAGGGCTGTCAGGCTGATCACCTTCGGGCTGTGACTCGCGAGCCATGCCAGGCAACTTCCTCCCGCTCGACGGCAGCTCCGTGTCCGCTGTGCTTTCTTCCGCCGTTTTTCTGAGGGCGGCAGATCCTAGACCTCGGTCGGGGGTCTGCTTGAACCAGGCCGGGTCCTTCGAGCCGAGCGTTTGGGAGATCCGAGCCCTCGATGTGCCGGTGGTGGTGTTCTCGTCCGTCGTCGGGGGTTCGGGAGTATCACGCGGCGACCGTGCCGCATTGTTTTCGGAAGCGACGACGGACAGCGGGCGACGGGAGGACAGCGGCCGCCTCTGCTGCCAGGAGAGCGTGGTCGAGCGGGAGATGGGCGTGGTGGGCGTGGAGGCGGGCTTCGAGGACCTCGAGGGCTTCGCGGGCTCCGCGGGCTCGTCGTCGTCGTTGCGGGAGGCCGTCAGTCGCTGGAGGGCCTCCTGACGCGGGGATGCGAGGGCGGGCGGGTCCATGATTGCTGGAGAAGAGGCGGTAGGCTGACTACCGGAACTGCCGAGTGCAGTATGCCTGGCCTGCTGCGGCGTGCTGGGTTTATTTGGCGAGAGAGACCGGGCGCGCTCTGGTGACGGGGAAGAAAATCAGCGAGACGGCTCGTTGAGCGCAGCGGCATCAACAACGGCCAAAAACAAACGAGTTCGTGCGGCAGCGCATCAGCACATCCGCGCATCAACGCACAGCGCCCTCCTCCTCCTCTCTATCTCTCTCTTTCACCGTCACCATCCGTCATCCATCATCCGATGCTAGCACTCACCGGCCCGTCGTGCAAGCCTCTCGCTTCGGCCTTGCAGGATCTCCTCCTCGAGTTTCCGCACGCGTTCGGCGTCCTGCTGGTCTCGCTGCTCGCCCAGCTGCCGGATCCGCTGGACGAACTCGGAGGGGTCAAGCTCCTCCGCCGCGGACATGGTGAAGATGGCGCAAATGATCTGGCCCCGGTACCACCCCTCGAGCACACACGGTTTGTTCACGACAGGGCAGGTCCCTGGGAGGTTCTTGCAGCTTGCAACGGAATTGTGATCTTTACATTTTGGCCCTTTCCCATCGGCTAGGTATGTTTTTGGGCGCGCAGGCTATAAGGTTTAGCATACCAGCTACAGCACCCAACGGTCACCAACGCGGCGCCTCCTCCGCACGACCGCAGGTTATCCCTCACGAGTTGCAAAGTTGGAGGGACCGTTAAACGGTCTGCGGATCAATGAACTACATGAGAATACTCTTTGAAGGAAAAATGATGCTGCCCTTCATATCGCCCTCGCAGCTCACCCTGTCTTGCCCTGTGCCTTCCAGTTCTCTAGCACCGTGGTGCGTGTGTATATCTTCTGGCAAAATCCCTGTTTACCAGGTTGCCCGGCACCCCGGTTCTTCGACCCGCCCTGATTGCGCTATATAGGGAACACGCTATGCCCCATGGCTGCCATTCCCCCTTGCGCAGCTGAAACAGCGTCTCTGTCGCTCTCTCAAAACAAAAACAGACGATCCTTTGCATCTTGCACAACCCATTCCAGGCTCTCGTGCAAATTCATTCCCGTGATTGCACTGCAGGTCATGATGTGCCACCGATGGGTTTTGATGGCGTCGAGATTCAAGGCCTGCCAATGAAGCACATATCAGCACGTATCCGGGCCTTGACTACGCCGAAGTCATCCGGCCTTGAGAGGGTGGGAATACCTTCCGAATCTCGTCTTCTGTCATGGCGCCGGCTACGTCGCTCTTATTCTTCAGCACCAGAAGACTTGCGCCCATCAACCGCTTGATCGTGGACTTAGGTCAGATGACACCGCTACTTGTTTATGTTTGGGATGACTCCGCACCTCTTCCAGCAGTAGTCCCTCCAGCTCCTTGCGGCAATCCGCGATGCGATCACGGTCTGTCGCATCGACTACCCAGATTAGAGTATCTGTTTTCTCGAAGTAGTTCTTCCAGTACGTCCTCAAGGTCTTCTGGCCACCAACGTCCCCTTGGCCGGGCCGAGTCAGTAAGTTTGTACCTTGGCGCGATAGCGGAAGCAGGAAACATACAGATATTGAGTTTGTATCTGTAAGATGTTAAGATGTGAAGATAGACCAGCTACCACCGAAGGGAGCAAACTTACCCATCAAAATCTATCGTTTTGATGATGAAACCAAGCGTAGGACTGACGGTATTGACGTCTTCATTCATGATCTTCTTAACAATGGTCGTTTTCCCAGCATTGTCGAGGCCTCTGAAGTTGCCTCAGTCCTCCTGTCACTTTCCTAGCATGATTCCATTTACTCACAGCATTAATATTCTCATCTCCTTATCCTTCAGCCTTGCTTTTCTGAGAATCGACAGCATTTTCGCGTCTTTGCAGATGGGTTGGAGTTTCAGGTTACCTTGGGGTCCCGTGTCCATCTTCAGAGTTCTCGGCAAACAGCATGCGACTAACAAGGCTCGGACGTCCCCTCACGGACTGCGGAGTATGCGCAACATGCACGCACCTATACTCACCTGCCGGCCACCCAAGCCAATCCGTCCATGATAAATTCAATCACGATCCAATTGCTTCTAGGTTCTAAGGTAGGATTAGACACTGCTGGCGTGGGTTCACTGGGCGTTTTTGGTGCGCTCCAGGCACCTGTCATCCCTCAATACATTACCTAGGTAGTAACCACCGTCGCGCTTCTCCCCCATATAGCCATCTTCCTTCCTAATCCGTTTCGCGATTCTCTCTCAGTCCTACATACGCTCCTACATACAGTATCCAACCTCGTTCCCACGGACTGCATCGTCGTCGTCCCGATTTATTTGCCTGCCATTCTCTTTTTCTCTTGTCTCTTTGATTGTCTCTGTCCGACCCGGATTCCAACATGGCTTCTCAGCCGCCAGAACCTGAACCACCTGGTCAGGATATGGAGATTGAAGACAAGACCCAGCGCCTGCTTGGGAAAGACCGAGAGGGCAAGCCTAACGAAGAGCAGCAGGGCGGCGCGAAATATAAGCTTGAGCTTCCAGTGAACGAAGACATGTCCCGCAAAGATGACGTCTCTGCGCCCCAGGGTCGAAGTCTGTTGGTCCGGAATCATCGGCCCAATGTTAGAAACGAACAGGACGACACGCATCTGCGAGATGGTCAGCACACCGCTACTCCAGCCAATACTGGCCGAACTGGGGTGCCTTTCGGTGTCTCTACTATACGTCCTGAACCACGGGGCCAAGGCAAAATGAAGCAATTCCAGCTTGGCGGTGACCACGAAGACCGATCTTCCCAAGCACGAAAGCCATACAAGCCCGGCTTTACAAGCAATCGTCAATCGAACCAGCTCCGAATGACGGTCCCCTCGCATAACGACGGACAGAATAACGAGAGCCAGTCGACCCATCGAAGCATGGACACCGACAACCCGCACCCTAAGGCGGTCAACAAGAATAAGAAGCTGAAAGGTAATTGGCGCGCTAAAGGTATGCAGGTGATCGCGGCACTTTGTCTCTTTTCTTATAATACTATTCATCTTGTTTGTCTGCTTCTGGAAGCAATGTCACCTGCCTGTCCCTTCGCTTAGCGACGTCCTCTCTGTCATCGCCTCGTTTCGCATCCTTCCCTCATTTGCTTTCCCCTTCAATTGACTTCTCCTACACGAAGGTTCCCCTTTACCTCATTATGCCTTGGATACCCCCTCATCTGCGGGTGCCGTTCAAGGCGCAAGGTCAGAATGCCGAAAAACATGCTGACATCGACTCAGCAGAGAAACGTTCTGAGACAGCTAATAAGTCGTCTGTACCTTTCCGAAATGGATATAACGCCGCTACGTAAGTTGTTTGCCAGCACTACCTTACATATCCTCAACGTTAACGTGAAAGGCGTGATAGTAAGATCGACATGCCGTATACCCCGAACACAGGTTTCATCGCAGCTGGACCACTTGCCGACGCGCAGCCCAGGTAAGTAACACAGTTCATGTTGCTCTCCGTCGCTAACAGGTCACAGTGTAGCGGTTGTCCCCTTCGGCCTACCCTTACTCCCGACTCTCCCTAGTGTGCCGCAACCCGAAGATTGTTCTCCTGGCCAGGACTGCTCCCTTCATCCACGTGGTTCTCCTCGGACAAATGTCAGTCCACCTTCGAGTGACAAGCATAATACCGTCAGCTCTTCGGCAGGAGTCAAAGTTGAGACCCCGCACACAAGCCCCAATCTTGGATCTGTCCAACTCATACCACAAGGTGAGAAAGAAAGAGCTAGAGGATCTAAGCAGCTAAGGCGCTGGCCAAAACCGCCCATGGCTGTCATCGATGATGACTATTACGCCAAGAGTGAAGAGTGGGTCGAACGCCGCATGGGCGACAGTTATACCTGCAACGAAGAGAACAGAATTACCGATTGGAACGGTAACTGGATGCCACCGCCGATCGACTGGGAAGGTCGTGTTGGCTCTGTGGACCCTAATTTCTATGGGAGGATAATGCATTGGATTGAGCGACCTCCCGGCAAGGCCATATCGCACGCCCAGCTTACGGACGGTATCCGGACAATCGCTCCTCGTTTCTGGATCCCTCAGACCATTGACAGGGAGTACCCTCAGGATTTCTGGTCCATGCTCTGGGACAGACCACCGCAGCCAGTTGTGGAATCCGACATGAACGAGACGCCTTGGTGGGAAAACTATGAGACTGTGACCGGGGTGCATTTACGACCATACCCTGAGGTTGTAGCGGTGCTGAATCCGAAAGACACCGAGAGTATCCGCTTGCACGAGAGAGATCACGGCATCAATATCTTCATTCAGAAAAAGAAACATGACAAAGACGACAGGAATGAACATCGAACAAAACGGAGAGAGGAGGCCAAGAGCCGTCCGAAATTCCGTCTTAGAACACTGTGCGAGATACCGCAGAAGCTGGAACCACAACTTAATATCTATCTTCGTCCAGCCTTTGAGTCGGATCTGGCCCAGATCACAGACATATACAATTGGCAAATTGAAAACAGCGTTCGATGTCCAGAGACAACGCCCCTTAGACCAGAACAGTTATTCGACCGAATGAAGGCTGTTGTCCGTCGTCACCTTCCCTTCATCGTTGCTTGTGCTAAGAAGCCAAATAATCGGCCTAGGGGCCGAGGTAATCGCACGCAATATGGCGAGGAAAAAATCGTCGGTTTTGCTTACGCTGACGATTTTCATGACGCTCGTGGCATGTGCCGTTACACCTGCGAACTGGAAATATACGTTCGCCATGATTGCGTCCAGAAGCGCGTGGGATCGTGTCTTCTGGATCAGATGATCTTTCTGCTGGATTCCTGCTACATCAAGCAGGGTGGGTATGATTTCCGATGGGAAGATTCAAAGAAAGGGCGCGAACAGTTCCAGCCTGGCGGCCGTCGTCGCATCAACAGCGTCCTTTGCAACATCTACTACCTCCCGGAAGAACGGATGAATGCCTGGATCAAGGTCTGGCTGACACAGTATGGGTTCGAGCAAGTTGGTGATCTCGAGCACATTGGCGTCTCGCCATTCAAGGAATCCTTCGTTAACCTGGCCTTGTTCCAACGCAAGGCATTCCATTCAGTTAACCCTCGGCAACCCGATTTGGCGACCTTCGACGAGTAGTCATAGTTCCGTGACTCTTTGTGAATGGATAGCCATTTTATCTTTGCTGTGTTAAAATAGCAGAGTTTAGGTCCATCGATGAGTGGAATAAAACCCACTCCCTAAAACACTCCCTCATTGAAGCAAGTTCATGACAGAGTGGTTATCTCTCTCTTTACCGCGGTAAATATCGAAGATTGATGCAGTCCTCTTCCACCGCTCTTTTTTCTATTCCTTTACTTTCCTTTAACAGCAGCAGACTGCCCTTTCCCCCCTTCGTCCTCTTCTCTTTTCATCATGAATCGAGACG
Organism: Myrmaecium sp. VS I D KN 1; assembly: GCA_019775845.1. NCBI lineage: Eukaryota > Fungi > Ascomycota > Dothideomycetes > Valsariales > Valsariaceae > Myrmaecium > Myrmaecium sp. VS I D KN 1. The sequence continues at coordinate 791,935 of JADQAV010000018.1, read as the reverse complement.
ATAAAATAATTAAGGTACCTCTCTGTGCACCTTCATTATTATCGAGGAGCGAAAAGGAACCTGGATCGACGTGGCGTATCCGTTTTCATTATCTGTGCCCCGAGGAATCTTTCTTTCGCAAACTGAGGAGGGGGATATAGACTGGGGACGATTGAGACTGAGTTATAGCCTTCGATATGATGAGTTTTCAATACAGAAGTCCATATAAAATGAAACCCTAGCACAGACGTGAGAGTGTTTGTGATTTAAAACAGAGCGGTTTAAGCCTATAGGAGTGACTTATACCCAACACCGCATGCTCCCGCACGGTCAGTCATACCATAATATTAAACCTAGATAAACAGGATTATGAGTACGGACTGGTAATATAAAGGCGCCAGCAGTGGTATTGGGTGCTTTGATTCCGTTCAAGAAGAAAGAAGAGGGGAAAAAAACCGGTGATATCACCCCTTGCCGTGTAAGGGAAATAAGGAACAAGGTAGACGAACGGAAACACAACGCACGAGTTTTTCAGAAAACGCCGATCATCCATGCAAAACGGAAGAGACAAGGACACAACACAAGCGCGCAGTCTCGACGTTCGCTGTCCTCCTCTCATATTGGCCTTCCCCAGTGAGCGCATGTCAACTACCGAATGCTCTCCCCTCTCTCCTCCCTTGCCAATGGTCCTCCTCACTCCGCGTCGGTGTCCGTATCAGTGTCCGTGTCGGTTTCGTCGTCCTCCTCTTCCTCCGTGGCACTGTCGTCATCCGAGTCGTCCTGCGTAGCCACGCGGCGCTTCTTGGTGGGCGCACCGCCCTTGAGCGCACTCATCTGGCCTGCCAGGGAGTCTGTCGGATGCGTTAGTGAACGGATCACGCCGTTTTGAGGGGGTCGGAAACTTGTCAACTTACCCTCATCCGGCTCGCTGATCTCCTCTTCCTCCTCCATTTCCTCCGCCTTGGAAGGGTCGGCGACCTCCAACGTGACCTGCATGCTCGTGTCCGTGCCGACGTAGCTGTCGGAGAGGAGGTGCATGGTGAATGTGTAGTTGCCCGACTGCGGCGGCGCGCCGAACTGCATCTTCAGCGTCTGCACGTTGTACGTCGGCTTACCTTCCCCATCGAAGAGAGGCTTGTCGAAGGTAGGGAATGTGAAGGGCGGCACGACAATCTTGCCTTGCTTGCTGTCTGTAAGGAAGACGTGCCACCTGGGGGAGTGATCGCGAGCGAAGTACGGGGCGTTGGCCAAAGGAGCCTGGATGGGTGTTTCGGAGGCTTTGTCACCCTTTTTACGTCCGTGAAGAGCGTCCAGGTCACCCTCATCCGGATCGATATCCTCTAGGTCGGCTGGCGTGACTTCAGGGACATTTTGGCTGCCGGGAGGGATGATACGGGCTTTAACGACAAATTGAACAAGACTGCCCGGTGTGATATATTTCTCGCCAACGACCTTGAAGAATGCCCTCTCCACATTCAGGACTGGGATCTGAGATGCTACCTTGATGGCGTTCTTGTACTCTTGTTCACTGAGAAGGCCAGGCTGTGTGGCGCGCTTCTTCCTGATATCGGCTGGGGCACGCATGAACTCTTGGACAGTGATGTGATCCCTGGAGTTGTTTTCAATCGCCTTAGCGATCTTCGGAGTAATATGAGGAAGCTGGAGCAGGGGCGAGGCGCTTGGCGGCATGGCTTGAATCAGGTTTTGCGATGTGTGGTAGGAGTCCAGGATAGCCTGGGTATTGCCATAGGCAAGAGCAATAGCCTTGAAGCCTTCGTTCAGCGCATATGCGGTTGGTGCGACCTCGTACTTTTCTTTACTGCGTATCAGTAATGCCCAAATCGAGGTATTCTAGATTTAACTTACCATCGTTCAGGATGGGATCATCAAGCTCAACGCGACCGAGATAAGCCCAGATCAAAGCCAAAGCCTTGCGACGCACACCATCGTCCATTTCCACTAGCCTTTCACGATCTTTAGGGGTAAGGCCTGCAATTGTTATGCCTGCAGGGTTTGCATCGCCGCCATCGGCGAGGATTTTGCTCTCGAGTTTCGATGTAGCATAGTCCGCCTTATTGCCTTTGAGCATCTCCTTGAATTCCTCACCACCGCTGACCGCAGCAATGATGCCGCCCTGCCCAAGCTCGTTGTCATATTCACGGAAAAGCTTCCCAGCAGAGGCGACCAATATCTTATCCCTGGTGACCTTTTGGGTACCATACCACCATTTACCGACCAGGAAAGGCAGGAGGACGCCGAGAAGGGCTCCGTAGACAAGCAAGACGTACTTCCCATGGCCCTCGGTAACTATCCACTTGGGGAGCGCGATGCCGATGCTGAAGCTTTGCTTTCCATCAGGGTGCCCGTACTGAAGGTAGTTGTTACGGATCTCCTCGTCGGTCAGGGCTTTGAACGCTTTCGTGACTTCGACCCAGTGGTCGTTGACCGTTTCGAGGGTAATGTTTTTCGAGGGATCGATCTCGGCTTTGTCAGGATGGAGAGTAAGTGAAAGCCGACGGTAATGCGACTTAATCTGCTTCTCGCTGGCAGACTGGTGAAAGATTAGCTCGGCCTCTGCGACGCACTGCGACGACATGAACGTACCCTGGATACCCCCAGCACCTCGTAGGGATCCCAAACTTTCGGCGCAGATCTCGAGGTCACCACTATCAGATACATCATTCCTGCGATCAGAGCCCAGCCCAAAGCTGCAATGATCATGCGGTTCAGCTTCCGCTCCTTCCTCCGCTGCTTCTTCTTCTGTCCCTCGATGAGATCTTCATGCTCCGGTTTGAAGTCGGACTGTATCCTCGGCGCAGTGTTCTCAAGATCTGCTTCGTGCGTTAGGAAGAGAGAGAATCCGGAGATATGTAGACAGACAAACCTTTGGACGGCTTGAGAAGCGAGTATGTAATCGGCACAGTGACCAGACTGGCGATGGTGAGGACGAAGTAGGGGAAGAATTGTCCCTAGCATATGATTAGCTGCTGCCGCGGAAGTGAACAGCTGCCCGCGGTTCGGTGGTCCTCACCTCATCGTCGTAGTTGTAGTCCGTGGACATATTGAACGAGTGCGCCGCTCCGCGCAAGCGACGACGATGCGGCTCTCTATCTGTGCAAAAGGGATGGGACTGTTTCCAGGTAAGGAGCGACACTGGCGGAGCGGAGAAGGGAACTGTCGGAAGCGTGGATGGTTGTACAGCTCGATGTTCAAAGAAGACACATTTCGTTGGCCAAGACCCCCGACCGATGGCAAGGGCGGAGCTGTCAGTCCGGCAGACGCTCGCCGCTCGCCGTTTGCGCCCCGCCGCCCGCACCGCCACAGCCTTGATGCCTGGGGAAACTGGAGCCTCACCGTCACACATCCCAGTACATATTCAGCTAACGATGGATAATAGAGATGGTCATCTCTGCTGTATGAATTCTCAGACACCTGCCGGGAAACGACAAATAGAGAGAGAGAGAGAGAAGGAGAGTTCGGTTACCTAAAATATATATTTAGAATAATACAACATCCGTAATACAAGTTAATTGTAGATATATAAATCAAATCAACTGCTGCATCGCTTTCGGGAATCCCGATTCAACTCCCCAGGAATCCTCTCGCCCTATTCCCCAACGCTTCAGAGCTATAAGCTTCCAGTCTGACGATGCACAGCACAACCTCCAGTCCGTCAGCGTTCTGTTCTACAATAATCCGCCAGTGGCCTCTCTTCACGACCCATTCCATTGGTTCAAATATCATGTCACCAGCCAGCAGCGCGCCATACGGCGCGCCTTGACCGTAGACACCATCCAGTCTGCGATGGCTCACATGCAAGCTCTCATCCTCTGCCTTCCGCAACTCGACAGCGACGCCATTAAATTCCACCCATGCATCACGATTCCAGCGCACGCGCAAACCCCCTTCATAGAGAGCACTTAACATACGGTTCGGCGGCTGTCGGACTTGACGGCTGATGGCGGTAAGCAAGCTTGCCATCTGCGAGACATCCGGGTTTGAAAATAGAAGCCTGATGTCTTGTTCGAGTAACCCCGCGGGGGGAGGGCACAACTGCGTGGTTTCTGACGATCCGATCTCCAGTATAAGTTGGCTTGCCGGCTCATCTATGAAAGGTCGGCTGTAACAGACAACGGCCGGCTGTCCTCCGGCTATCTCATCTATCGATGGTGCTGTTGCTTCTGTTGCTCCACCGCGCGATCCTATCTCTAGAAGGACGGTCACACCAGCTGGGCGAATGTCTTCGAGCCGGACGAGAATCTCGGAGACGCCGCGGAAGGTATTGAAAGAGGTGGTACAGGGAATCAAACGCTGCTCAAGGCCTCTAAAACGAAACCATCGGGCATCGTTCAGTAGGTCAGACCGATGACCTTCGTCCCTGATGTGGACGGGATAACCTTGGAGAAAGTGGATGAGGTCGGCAAAAATATCTCCGGATTTGTTCGGCAACACCGGCGGGCTGATCGTAGGTGGGCGTAATAAGGAAGCCCGGTCCAATCCGGGGAACACATCTGTCGGCGTGCTGAGAAAGTTGGCGAATCCGAGGGTGAAGAAGTTGGGGGAGTCGCCAGGTGCGGAGAAGAGATCCCGTGGGACCCGAAAGTGGCGATGTCCAATCTGGATGTGAATGTCGGATTTGAAGAGTCGTTGTGTCAGTCGCGGAACTATAGAATCAGTATTATTCCGCTGCTACCTGACTGTGGACTCACGGCTGTAGAATTGCGCGTCGGCGAAAAGGCGAACATAATGCTCGCCGTCTCTTGGTTCAACATGGTAACCTAATCACAATTAGCAGCCGAAAAGCTCACATATGGAAAGCCAGCCTGCCTTGAAGATGCAACGAGATATCCCGGAACGTATTCGGGTCACGGTCGATGTAGAGCGTTTTGACATCGCTACTACGTCCATTACTTCTGCGTAATTGATCCGCAAAATAATGAGAGAAATATGAGGGTGCTCCAGGAGCCTTCAGTTCACGAGACTACAATTGATTTTGGGACGAATGACCGACCGTCAGAAGATATTGATACTCCGGACAACCGGAACAACTCAGAACCAATCTGGATCGGAAACACCATGCCTGGAGGAAGGATTGAAGTCGTAGTTGACCCCGACCCAGCCAGTTTACGAGGTTCCGCGGTCTGCGCTGCAGCCGTAGGAGCACGCCTGCTCTGGCCTACATAACGCATAATTAGAATAATTGAAAGTAGGTACTGTCTGACGGACTATAGTCATGACAATGTTGCCTCGGTATTGAAAAATTGGAGGGGTACCTTCGATATTCGTTGAAGCTGTTCGGTTGGGCTCGTCTCTTGTGGGGGATAGGGAGGGAGACGCATGCAGACGCTTCGAGAGATGGCTGTCCGCGCCTGTCAGATGTGCCCCCTCAGCATTGCTCTTCCGTTTCATCCCAGATAACGTCGTGCTTCGTTCAGCTGGCGCAGACTTGGCTGAGCTTTCTGCGGCAGCCGATGCCCTTGATCCAGAAACTCCTGAAGCCTGATCCGCGTGCAGGGTCGGCGTTGGGATCTCAAAATTCAGCGCCGGATCCATTTGCCTGTGTGATTCTCCGGAGAGCTCGCCTTGGGGCTCATAGGAGTTCAGTGGTTCCGGGCCATCGCGATCCATATCTTTCTTTGGTGGAAGAGATCTGATCGAGCATCTACTTTTGATTTGAGGTCGTTCGATATCGCCATTCGGAGTGTATTCACAGAAACAGGTCAAACCACATGTAAACGGTCAACATAGTATGAATGATAGTATTATACTACCTCTTCATCTTCCAGCTCATGGTACTGCTCATGGATGATCGTTGCTCCATTGCGAACCGCGGTTAGTTGGGTCGGAGGCCCGTGCTTTGTTAGAACATTACCGATGCACAGCCATACAAGTATATAAATATAGTGAAACAGCTTTTGATTACTAGTAATTTAAAAAGGAATTCGAGACATCCCGTTAGCAAAAGGAACGCATTGAATGCACTAACTACGACGTTACTAGATCCGCATGAATTGGAGAAGGTAGAAGAGAAACATTAATATTATCCAGAGAGGGGAAAGTGCCCATTAGAATACAAGTATGATGCCAGAAGACATGCACTCATGGTCATCACGGCATCATCCCAATCACAACTACAATCCGCAACGCCCTGAGGTCTAATAAACCGGCAGAGGAGCCTGATCTAGACAACCGAATATTTCTCTCCAGTGACCTCCTCAATCTTCTTCGTCGCTCTCGCGTACGGCTCACGCTCCTGTACCCGAGAAATGTACGCGAACAACTTCGGGTAAGCCTCCTGAGTCAAATAGCCGGACCTGATCTTGGCTGCTTGGAGCGGGAAACTCAGCATGATGTCCGCGCCCGTGAGCTCTTTGCCACACATAAACTCTCCGCCGCCAGGAGAGGAAGCGAGCTGCTCCTCCAAGAACCCAAAGTGGGTCTTGAAGTTCCGATCAAGGAAGCTGGATCGGATCTTCCCGGCGATGGAGCGCGTGATAAACTTGAGGAAGAAGGGAACAGGGGCATTTTCGATGTCTACTTGATATTAGTGTTTGAGAGAGGCAGGGATAGTAGGTACGCCTCACTCTGCGAGATGAGGGCGAGAAGCAGTAACGGCATCAAGCTTCCTTCCGCATAATGCATGAAAAACCGGTAGCGGATCCATTCTTCGGTTTCGGCCCCGACGACGTCCTCCTGGCCTTCGGGGAACCGCTTGGGGATCAACTGCTTCCCGAAGTGATCGGTCAAGTACTCGACAATGGCCGCAGACTCCGCGATGATGAGTGGTTTCTCCATTCGCGGCGTCTGGATGCCGATGACAGGGCTTTTGCCCAGGGGATGGACCTCCTTCAGTTCCGGAGGCGCCAGCATGTCGCTGCCTCTTTGGTATACCTTAACTTCATATTCTAATTCGAGCTCCTCGAGGAGCCAAAGAATGCGTTGGGACCGCGACTTGTTCAGCCTATATGTCCCAGATATCAGTATTCCGTGAGGCTTCGTCGCACGAGATAATGTATAAAGGCCTGCCTACCAATACACCGTGATTTTCGCTTCTTGGGGGTTCTTAGATGCCATGATTGACCGGCTTGCTATGGAAGAAAGATATGTTGAGTCGAACTGAATTAGATTGATTAAGATGAGGCTTTATAAGCTCTCTCTGTAGGAACCGAGGAATACGAGGACTGCAGTGACGTTCGTCAGCCGTGCCCCACCAGCGCTCCGCGATGCGATAGCCGGCAGATCACTCCGTAGGGCGGCTCCACTCACGTGCTGATAACTACCCGCTTTGTCGACTTCCGCCAGGGGTACGGACAGTATTCCACGTATAGTAGTTTCGTATATAAGAAGCTCTCTGGAGTAGTACTATGGAGTACCTTAGGAAGTCCTGCGCATGCATGCAAGGCCAGAGTTAATACTTATACCTATCACTCCCTACTTCCCCCGACCGCTTACCAGACGCTCTTCTTCTGCTCGGACGAAATCGGCATCCTTCGAATCCGCTTACCACGGTAACTTTGGTGATGAGAGCGTCCTCCGCGGGAACCTGCGGAAAGCGACGGAAACTTGCCTTACCAGATCTTACGGGGTGGCATGCGCTGACTGAGAGAGAAGACTACGCACCTCGTGCTACCTATCTGCCTGAAGGATAACTCTACTGTACTGGCTTTGGTCCACTGGGCGGCTAGAGTGAGTATTGCCAGGACATACCTGGGTATTTGGTCAAGTTCCACAAAACCCCAGCAGTTACTTGCGTTCATTTCTTTGCTTCTGTCTGTACTGTAGGCTTCTTGACTTGCTTTCTGGGAAGAGTTTCCCTGCGTCCGTTGTGGCTCCCGGGAAAGTTCGCAGGTCGGACTGCGAGACTCAGATAGGGAGACCACCCACGATTGGTTATGCTTGTAGTTTTTTCGCAAAGACACGGACCCCCGCCGTAAAGCAACGTTTCATTGCTGAATGTGACTTGCTTCGCCTTGGAAGAGCTGTTGCATGATGCACTTCGCTGTCACAGTTAGCGCTGGAATTCCTGCCGCGTCTGGAGCCAGGGACGGTGCCTTCTACACCGGTCGCCGTACTCAATATTCCTCAAATAAATACTCAGCATACTCTTTCTGCTTGCCGTTTTACAACCATCCCCCACCTCGATACCACGACGCAGGAATCTAGAGGGCAGTTACCGAATATCAACTCCAGTACGGTCATACCTTCCAGTGACAAGAGATGAGTAACCTATTAGAGCTGGCGCACGCATTGCGGGAAGTCGAAATGCACGAATCCGATCGACTGGCTTGTTCGAGCTTGTCTCAACAAGTACCAACGGTCCCCGACGAGATGAGTGCCGTGGTAAGGTTCTCTCTGACACCAACAGGAACGGATTCGATCGGCTTGTGGCCAGACAAGCGAAATTCCGCAGAAACCCCCGTCCACTACGTTGGAATGGTTCAGTCGAAAGGATCCCGACGGCGCCCGCCTCATAAAGCTCCCCCGGCCTCGAAACATGGGCGAAGGCAAACGCAGAGGGTTTATAAGAGATGGGCTCCACACAACCGCGCGAAAGCATTCAAAGGGCGTCAAGGTCCTTCTGACGCTCCGGTCACATGGCCATCTTGCACGATACCCCTGGAAATCTACGAGATGATCGGAGCTCATTTGTCTCTGGATGACATCAAATCTATGAGGCTGGTGTGTCGCGAGTTTGAGCACCATGTGTCACCGATGATGTACCGCAGTGTTGTGGTCCCTTTTAGTAGTGGAATCTTCGATGCGCACAAGTCCTCTGCTCGATTGTCGTCCGGAACATGTCAACAGGAGAGCATCGACTGTTTCAGAAGTTTTGGCCATCACGTCCGTAAATTCGGTATGAGTTTTGACATAACTGAGGACCACCTCGTTCGCTTGCCCCGCATAGAGAGTACTCAGCTACATACCAGCTATTATGGGGACTATACATGGCCATCATCAGACTACGATCGCTTTCAGGATACTGCGGGGCTAGAGGAAACAGCCGACGAAACCCAAAAAATGAAGACCGCTTTCAGCATGCTCATAAATATCAAGGTGCTGGCTCTTTCGTTAAACAGCGGGCTTGGCTACTTGAATGGCCCAGACGTCTCAATCCGAGACCAGATTTTGCGGAAGCCAGGCAAGGTGTTCGGCTCCGCATTTGCTTGCCCTGATCGGAGAAGCCAAGCACACCTCGAGTTTTGGAGGTTTTTCCTGGCTCAGAGCAAAGATGCGGCTCTGTACTCGGTTTTGTGTCGGCAAGAACGAGCGCTGCTTTCAGAATTATTCTCTGGCGGGTTCCGAGAGGGACCGGATTGCCTGAATGAAGCCTTGAGGTCTCTAGATCCCCGACTCATAGTCAATGCAATACCCACTTCGGAAGACGCTGGCCCGAGTGTTCCGTCTGGCCTGGCGACGGACACTGAGGGCAGTCTTTCTGAAGGTGCTGCACCAACCTGTGGGATCCTCTATGCCACGGACAAACCTCCGCGGAATTGTCGTTGGCCTCTCCTCCCCGGACTACCCTCAAAAGTGCAAAAGAAATGGCTGATGGAGGCTGAATGGGCCCAGCGGGGCTTCCTGACATCATATATCGTATCGGTCATGGACAACGCTTCCGTGTTCAAACATGTCCATACCTTCACCTTGGCCGGCATATCAAGCCATTTTCTCCAGGAACTATGCAGGTCCGATTTCTGGGATTGTCTAGTGAATCTCCGCATCGTAGATGTTCAGGTGATCTTGGATTGGCGCACCATGTTCAAAAACAGGATTGGCGGGATTGAGGATCGGGAAACGCAGCCTTCAGAGGCCCACGCTGCATTTTATCGCCTAATCAGCGAGGTAATCGGTCGCAAGAATATCACGACGCTTTCCGTCGGGTGGAAATCCGGCGGTGAGCGCGCGGAAGGCATCTTCGGCCGTAATAAGCACCTGATGGCTTCTCCCATTATTGGAAAGCCGCTGCTAGAAGTGCAGGCGCGTCCGAATCCGCCGGACAGCTTGCACAGTCAGAATGAAGTGCTTCGTATGGAGCACGTGAAACATCTGACGCTGACGAATTGCTGGATGACGGCAGACGCGCTGAAAATCCTTGTACGAACCCATCAAGGGACGCAGCTCTGCAGACTCACGCTAGACTCGGTCTCCATAGTGCAGCATGGCCCTGAAGCGCCGCTCCAGTACATGCCCGCCGCGACCGCGACCACGGACGGTATCCAGGCCGCATTGTGGGTAACGGATCCAGACCTTCGAAAAGCCCTCGAGGAGCACCGTCCTGCTTGGAGCTGGGTTTCCATCCTCGACTACATCACTCCGGATCGTAAGCACCTCAGCGCTTTCGCGTCGGATCCAAAATCCAGCAGCGTGAAGCCGCTCCACAGCACCATCGACCTGGAGTTCGTCTCCTGCGGCTACGGAACCTTCACCCACCTCGACTTCATCTACCGCGTGCGCGGCCACCTGATGCGGAATCCGGCGTGGCCGCAACGCCTCGGGAGGATGCGCAGCGCCATGATGGCCAGCGGGAGCCCGTACCTGGCGCGGATCTGGACGGAGTTGGAATGGCACGAGGTCATGCTTCTGCGGGAGATATGGGGCCTGAAGCACGGTTGGGAGGATGAGTTTGAGGCACAGGCGCCGCTTTACGATGCGCATCCGCTCGGTGGCTCGGGTCGGTTCTCCGGCGTGCTGAAACACGTGAAGGCACATGGGGAAGAGGAGCGAGGTGCTGGTGTTGAGCACGGCGAGTTATCAGGATGGAAGACGACTCTGATGGGCGAGGAGCGAGGGGTCAGCTTGCTTACCAATGTCCCATTCGCTATCTAGCGGCGCAGCAATGGGGCGTAATGCTATGCCGCTTGAGATAGGCATATCGAGCTCGTTGCCCTGGACTATTCCTGGCGTCGGGAACTTGATCAGTTCCTTTCTGCACTTTCAGGCGGACGAGAAGAGGAGAACAAAGACCGTGTACCATTCAAGTGATCGAGGAAAAAAAAAAGAAAGAAAAATAGGAAACGGAGGTCGGAAAGTGTAATTAACCGGAATACTCCATATAAAAAAACTCAAATTAAGTCAACTGTGCTTCTTCATACCAAATCGCCCTAATCCTTATTGGCCCTCTTCTGTATGAAGCTTCACGATCCCCATTCTAAACGAAACCTTTCTCGTTCACGCACTATGCTTCTGGGACGACTTCTAGCCCGTCAACGTGAGCAAAAGGGCACGGCACCCACCCGGTCACGACTCTCCACAACAACGGAAAAAGGGGGAGGAGGGAGATCGAGGAAGGAAACGTTGCCTCCCTGCCCCGAGACAAGCCGTACGACCTCAAGACCACATCGAACGAGGAAGTTTTTACACACCGGAAGAAAGGGCCATCGAGATCAGTAGATGGGGGACGAGAAAGGCAGGTGGAGCACGGCAAAATATCAACGACAAGGATAAAAAGAGCGACGAGCAGTGATCCGCGTTCTACAACGGTGACGAAAAGTGTGCAGCATAGCTTGATGAGAAAAAGGCAAGACCGTAGAAGTGATATACGCTGTTCTCCTAGCCGCTGCCTGCGGTTTGTGATGGATATGTGATGTTTATAGATTTACTGGAGGGTGGGACGTGACAAGGGTGGAAGAAGCAGCTGCCGTCTTCTTCTCCCGGAAAACCTGACCGGAAGATCGTGGTACCCTACCGTATAGCGTCCCGCAGGCACAAAGACGGTACCTGGCGGGTGGTTCCAGGATCTGACTGCGCGCCTATGGATGTAGGAAGGGATAATGTAAACGCCCTCCCTCTCCACAGAAGAAAAGAAGGCACGGAGAAAGAGAGAGGGAGAGAGAGAGCAACGAAGATCGGATGTCGTCAGGATCGTCCGAGACATCTGAGATTGAGGTCGAGGACAAGACGTCATGAATGAAACAACACCGAAAAAGGAAGGAAGAGGAACGAAAGCGGGCGGAGGAAATTCTTGTGAATTGCCCAATTGGGAGAAGAAGAAAGAATCTGCTGGCGTGTGTCTCAAGTCTCTCTTCCCTCTGGTCTCGTCCCCACCAAGCCCGGAGAACCGTCGTTTCACCATGGGGTAAGAAGCGGGGGGTGGGTGGGCTGTTAAGTGAACCGGGGAGAAATGCGGGGACGAGATTTTTTCTGTCTTTCTTGGAAATCCGAGGAAGGAGTGGTCCTCTTCCCGACCCACCGATGAGACGGGACGTTTCGACGGATAGAAGATAGAGAGTACGAGAAAACGAAGAACGGCAGATGGAACTTAAAGGTTGGTTACCACGATTGTGTCACCGGTGGTGGGGAACCACTGGCTCTCTTCCGTGGTTGGCGTGCGCGGTTTTTCAGGTGGTTCCTAGATTAGCGAGACCAGACGGGAGAAAAAAAAGGGGTTGAGACCCTTATTATTGGGAAATTGATAATCGTACAACCCCTACATTACTGCGCGCACAACCCCTCGATTACTAGACGTACAACCCCCTTCCTATTGGCTTCCGATTGGCTAGAAGCCTATACGCAGGCCCTTCCGCGGGCTTCCTCGCAGCCTTTTCTCGCCCTCAGGTACTAGTAGGCTATCAGGCCCTCAGGCAGGCCATCAGGCAGACACAGAGGCTCCCTCGCAGGCCTTCCCATAAGCTCCCTCGCAGGCCCTCCCATAAGCTCCCTCGCAGGCCCTCACGTAGGGCCCTTACGCAGGGCCCCTCGCAAGCTCCGGTAGAACCGTATAGGCGCCTCGCAGGCCTTACGAAGGGCCCCTCGCGGGCGTAATGCCGGGCGTTGAAGAAAATCAGTATACTGCCAGCCTATACCGCGTGTTTCTGGCCAATCGGAAGGGGGGTTGTACGTCTAGTAATCTGGGGGTTGTACGCGCAGTAATGTAGGGGTTGTACGATTATCAATTTCCTATTATTGTACCTTTCTTGTGAGCGCGCGAGATCCACTCTCCCTCCACACAGAAGGAATCCGACGATCAGGTACTGGCTACGTAAGACGGAACGGGAAGCGTGGAGATAGGCAAGCAAAACATGCTGCGAGAGCTGAGCGGGAACCCGCCCCTTGAGCGGAGAGTGGAGAAGGGAGAAACATTCGTTTGGAGATCAGTACTGGAGAGGGAAGGTGCCGACTTAAAGAAAGGCAGCAGGATCTGCTTGGTTGTACGACGCTGTCTTGACGCTATGAAGGTGTGCGGTGGATGAGACTTGGACGAGGATGTTCGGTTTCAATCGCCTTTCCTTTAGCCTCTGCTTGAACGGAACGCATATATATTTCGGATATAAGAAGTTCAACGTCGTTCTCACTATGGAGTGGTTGTCAAGAATGAACAGCTGAGACTCACGCCACGATTTGCAACGGTGGCAGTGCCGAACAACGGACGGCCCGAATGAAGGCTGGAACCCAAGCGTCTCGCACCGAGTACGACGTTTAACCTCCGGGCTGCCGAGGGATGACGGGAAGCTACAACAACATGCCAAGGTTCCGGAGCAACGTGGTTTTCTCCTCCCACGCGAGGAAATCCCCAGCGGGTGTAGCGCTGAAACGTTGCCGTGGCTGCCGGCTTCAAGCTGTTAAACCTCCAGCTAAAAGAACGGTTGTCCGACAAGTGACAAAGTCGTTCCCGCTCTCAGGGAGAGGGGGAAGGGGAAGGGACAACCCACGATATCAACTGTCCCATTTTCGTCTGTCATGCTTCGCGTGCCGCAAAATGCCGTGGCATCGAAACGCTGACGACAATTGAGCAGAGCGTTGACGACCGTGGATAACTCCCAGCCACTGTATTAAGGGCTGTCGATCCGACAACGTTCAGGGCGCCAGCGTTCCTCAATCTGCGTGGAAACTAAGATGTATGTACGGATAACTTAAGCAAAATTCAACATCTAAGCAAGATGCACCTTTGGTACTCCTCCTATCGGATAGGAGTCTCAATGGCAGTGGGGTCCAGGAGCGTTCACTGTTGCAGGGATTACTGATTCAATGTTTTCGCATGCGGTTCAGAAGCGACACTTGACGCATAGCCATGGATTCAGGCAGCGCCAAGCTACTGCAAGACATATGTGTGATATCCCTGCGTCATGGAGGGCGGCGCGGAGCCTAGTATGTGGAGAGTGGAGAGCGCCGGTGTCGTTGGTGCACAGCAGCGTCTGCCAAGCAAGCATCGCCTTCCGAGGTGCGTTTGGATGTTGCACCGATCGTTCAACTGCACCCAGTATCTTCCGTCGAGCAGGACGGCGCTCAATGGCAAGCAATGACATGACTACTCAATTGCAGCGGGAAGATATCTTGGTTCGGCTGGGAAGCCGCAGAAATTGGAGCCGAGGCCTTGAGTTCAGGCAAACGAAAGGTATCTGTACATCCGGCGAGGTAAGCCTTGCTCGACGTAACACATCTCGAAGAATGTTGTGACTCTCAAAAGCTCAAAGCATGCCGAGCTGATCAACCGCGCTACTCCACAGCAGTCGCAAGAGAATGCTGCCGTTGTACCACCGCTATCCACCTGACTGGACTTCTTTAGCATGTTTATAAGCTTGGGAAGGGCCATAACTCCGGAGCCTTGACGGTGCTATTGTGGGACGTGCGGGAGGGAGAGTGCGGCATCTGCGGTAATGTACCGGTCAATGGAGAGCGCAGTGGGGAAGAACCGCAAGATCTCGGCATGGTGGTACCGTCCAGAGGCCGTGGCCGTCACCGCACCGCAAAGACGCGAGATGCAAGAGCAACTCGCCTGAATGCATGGGATTTTGTGGGCATATGTATTCGCGCTGTCTTGGCGATGATGCCGTTGACAGTCGTCTCCGCCGTGGGTAACCCGCATCCATCCTCCGGATAACCTGTAGGTGACAAAAGGGCAGACCTCGACTAGATGGCTAGCGCGCTGGTGGGCGGCCTGCGGAATGGCACCTGTCGTGAGTTGCCGCTGCTAGTCCTACCAGGACAGGAGGGGTTTCAGATAACGCGTGAGAACAGGACCGACGAGCGATTGGCGTCTTCGCCCAACGGCGTTTCATGACCGAGGTCTAATAATCATAAGTATGTATGTATAGGCGGAGGCCTGGCCGCGTCGTCTGAAGGAAATTCAGAATCAGGGGATTGTTTGAAGGATCTCACGGAGCACCTGCACCTGCTAGGTAGAGCGGAGATCGACTGTTCAGATATCTTCCGCGGCTAGCGACCTGTCTGCCTGAGGCAATCCGACCCTGCTCGTCCTGCAGCTGCAGGCACTACCTGGTATTTTATTTCCCAGAGTCGGTGCCTCCAACTCCGCTTGCGTGCGGTGTGTATACATATACATATCAATGCATCATGCCTTTGAACACTGGTTCGCGCACCGTGACCAATTCAGTTATTGAGATGGGCACGAATAGACGGAAGGGTGGTGAGCTCATTGCATTTTGCACTTCATGCGGCTTTCCGCTCCATGCCGGAGTGCTAGTTGAGATATCTGACTAGCGCATCCCGTGCGGTGCTCGAGGGTTCGAGGGGAAAGGCATCTTTCTTTGCCTTACCCGTTGCAGCCTCAGCTCCTGTGAGAGAAGGCCACCATGCTGACCGTGGGCGGTACAGATGAGCCCATGAGCGGTGGACAGCCTGGACGTGGTGAAATCCCCATGGGCCCATACCCCGGGGCACAGCTTCAAATCGGCGTCGTTTGACCTTGTAACGCCTTTGCTCCTCAATCTCGCCGGAGGCCCCATCATCACTGCACCTCATTTCTAAACGTATCAGTGCGATAAAAGCGTTCGTGCGCTATCAACGGAAGGGGTTCGGCGCTCACCCGCAGTGGCTCGCTGCTCGAGCTGACAGGTGCGGGCGTTGCCTTGGATTAGGAGAGGATGGGCTCATACCTAGGACATGACGATTGGCTCGTATTTATCCGGCCCCGGCCCTTGAGCTATCCGAACCGGGCAATGGTTGCAGCGACTCCAACCAGCGCAAATATTCGAGATCGTTTCCGAGTGGAAGGCTTAAAGCCGCTTGACAGCGGGGCGGGCGTCTGGCGAAAAAAAGGCACATATTTCGCACCGGCACCGGAAGCACGAGGAGCCATTGATGCGAGCAGAGAAGTAAGTTTGACCGAGAGGAGGTACAGTAGCAAGCTCCATAAGCGCACCAGCACCCGCACCCTGGCGTGCCGGAGAAAGAGAGGCAGACAACGATCCGTTATTGATCCCCGGGCGAGGGATCTCCATTGCGTAGTCGGCATGAAAATGGAGCAATCCCCTCGTTTTGGGGCGGGAATGTGAGATGCGTTGCTCGGGAGCACCTTGTGGCATGGACGCCTCCGGGCCAACGACGGATTCACCATCGGCACGCCGACCATTGTCGGTGTGTGAATGTCCCCTAGCGAGAGTCGAGCATGTTCTGCGGATGCGAAATGCATGGCTGTTGTGCTCTGTCTATGCATACATAAGCCTCGTTCACGCGGGTCACGGACAGCTTTCGTTGATGAGTATCCATGGCTTCGATCACCATAGTGCGGAAGCGTCGTCTGATAATGAATGATGCCACGGCAGACTAATAATAAGAGGGGTCTGTGGAAGGGGGTGAAAATGGGGATGAAGATCGCGGTCGGGTTCCGAGGAAGCGAATAGAAGAGTCTAGGGAAAGGGGACAGAGGAAAGGGGGGAAAATGGGGAGGCGATGACAGCGAGCGAAGCACCTCCCAAAGGCCCATGTGGGCGTGTGTGTTTGTGTGCGTGGGCGTGGGAGAGAGAGAGAGAGTGTGTATGTCAATAACAACACGCTTGTATGTACTAAAAGCTACTTGGACAAATGGGGCGCAGGAAAGGAGGAGAAAGACGGACGAGTCGTGGGAGGAGGACGAGGTCGAGGAGTGAGCGGAGGGGATGGGCCACGGAGCAGCTATGTATGGCGGAGGGATGGAAGTCATGAACAGCTAGCTCTTCGCTGTCAACATCCGCGGAAAGGAACGGCCGCCCGTCTCCAGCCTGTTCCTCCTCCAGCTTCTCCTGTCCGAGAGTATTTTTGTCTGTCGCGCCAGGAGATCTCCAGACGCCACGCAATTATGTGAATGAATAACCACGGAATACGTGCCTGTTCGCCCACGCACTGGCCGTTCCGCATTTGCGGTTTAGCGGGCTGTGGCAGGCGGTCGTCCCCTTGGGCCCCCCCTCTCTAAGCTCTTCCCTTCCCCCCCAAAAGCAGTCCCGCGACCAAACCGACCAAGCCGACCAAACCCTTCCGCCGCCGTTCAGATACGATCCCATCCCTCCCCTCACAATCCCCCATCCTCCACCCCCCCCTTCTTCCTCGACACATCCCTATCCTTCGCCCGCCGAGGAGTCGTCGTTTCCCTTCGCTTCTGTCCGTTTGCTCGTTTCTTCCGGCTGCTGCTCCTGCTTGCTTCACGACCTCTTCATCCGGAGCTTTCGCCCAATGCACACCTGACAGACCCAGCTCAGGCCCTCTGGCCTGCCCCCGTACTCCAACACACGCACACACACCTACACGCGCTCTGCCTCTTCTCGGTCGTTGAACGCACCCGCAGCCACCGCCTTGCACCCTCACTGCTGGTGGGTGTAGTCTTTGCCTTCCTCGTCTGTCTTAATAGCGACCGCTCGTTTTTCCCTTCTTTACCATTCCTCATAATCACTGCATCCGTCCGAGTTGTCATCGCGCCGCCTGGCGAAAGGGGGTACGTACGGTAGGTAACATATGCCACATTATCCCAAAGCTCTGGCCATTTCACTCCTGCTTTCCCAACACGACCTTTCTTTCCACTTCACCACCACCTCACGACCAACTCCTCGCCTCCTCGCCTCTTCGCACGCAGAACTTCTGCTCCGCTATCGCCCCGATGCGGCCATTCATCGACGGTGCTTGCTAACATTGCCATCTTCCTCATAGTCAACACTCTCTCTATCCGACTGCAAAGCCCTCTCTACACCACCTCGACTTCAAGGCGAGCTCGCAACGGGCTGGGTGTCGTGGTCTGATATCCCAAGTGCCTGCGAGATCCGATGGCGGAAGTACTCGCGCCCATTGTTCAGCAAACTACCCCTGTCACCATGCTGCACACTGCCAACGACGCCTTCCCACCAGGCTCTCCCACACAAGCCCATCACCAGTCTCCTCGATCCTCGCAGGTACCACGGACTCACGTCTATAATGTGCAGAATGGAGCAATAGGATACCGCGGTACACCTATAGCACCATACGCGTTCCAAGCAACACCTCAGCTCAAAGCCGAAAATCGATCCACGTCGGCACCCGTGATCCCTTACGCTCAACACTCGTTGCAAAACCAAGCGGTCAAGCTCGGACATCCCTCTCACCCTTCCTCATCCTCCGAATCTACGATCTCGTCCTCCTCTTCCTCTCGCTCCATTGCCCATCACTCTAAAGACGACACATTTCTGCCTACCAGCAGGATACCTGGACACAGGCAGCCTGAAGACCCATTGCGAAAATCGACCATGGACTCACGACCGGTTTCTGCGATCAATCTCTCTACGTCTGTGCCGGACCTTTCCTTGTCAACCTTTGACATGCCGCCTAAATCCTCCCCGGATCGATACCGTCGTTCAGGGCAGCGGAAAGTCGAGGCCAACGGCTTCTCATCAGCGACACAGCCGTCGGAGGTGACCTCTGCGCGATCCGCGGCACCATCCGGCTCCGGCATGGCCACTGTTGCACATCTGTACAACGGAAATACGGCACCGACATCGCAGCGGCCATCACACTACAGAGCAAGTAGTGCCGATGATACGCAGCTTCCGCGACAAGGTGTTTCTGAGCAAGCCAAACGATACCGACGCCGCAGCGTCGGAGGGTTTGATGGGGCTGCAGCGTCTAATCCGCCCACATCACTTTCACAGGCACCGGCCTGCAAGCAGGAGTCCAAAATGCCCAATCCAGCAACGCAGAAACCGTCTCATGAGCGGACTAACAGCAGAGAGAGCATCTCGAGCAACCAATCCAATCGAGTTCCTTCGGTAAGTTCCTACGAGCATATCGTTGCAACCTTGTGTTGACTGTTTGCAGGCAATGCAGGAGACCCAGAACCTGCGATCGACTGGAACCTCACAGGCTTCGTCTCCACGACCCGAGTCGAAATCTATAAACGTTCCCATTCGGGGGTCCTCTTCAGACATGAACAAACGCGGTCCTACACCTTCACCATTATCGAAGCCGGTCTCGAATAATGACATCGAAAACACGCCTCCGGCGAAGAAAACTACCGGTGCCGCATCTGCGCATCACTCCAGTCCGGCAATACAGCACCTAGCCTCCTTGAACGACAAAGAGGTCAACAAGGGTATGAAGTCCAGGCTGAGGCGTGCATTCTCCTTCGGAAGTGCTGCGGAGCTTCGCAAGGCGTCCGCTGAGAACAACATGTCTGCCGGTCGAGCGAAGCTTCAGAAAGAACGGGACCCCGATGAATTAGAAGGCGAAGACGCCGCCATTGCAGCTAAACAAGAAGCAGCTGGTATTGGTGCGAGCATCTACTCCGGACAGGGAGGCTTCTTCGGCGGATCCACCGATAACTTGTCTATTTCCTCAACTGCTTCTTCAGCCTCGGTCATGCTTAGAAAAATGGGCAAAGGAATGAAAAAGGGCGGAAGGTCGCTGAAAGGCCTCTTCCGACCCAAGTCAGTTATCGGTGTGCCGGCCGCAGATGGGCCTATCATTCAACCCAGTCTCGCTCAGGTGTCCATGGTCACAGCTGAAGCGGAAAGGGGAAAGGTCAATGTCAATGCCAATCCAGTTGAGCAGCCTGGAGGTGGCACCGGCTTCCCTCGGCTAGAACGGAATTCGATTGATGCCTCCACAGCTGCAATTCGTGACGGCCGACCCAATTCTGCTACTGGAGTCGCCACTGGGGTCACGACTGGGGTTACTACTGGAGTTGCTACTGGAGCTACTGGCAATACTCCTGGTGGTCTAGCTAGACAGAGCATTATAGGCGGCGAGAAAGAGCGTGCTGATGTGCTAGCTGCTGTGAGAAAGGGCATCTTGAAACGTGAGTAATCCTGTCGTTGATCTTGAAACAGTGTCTAATATCTGCAAGGCCCTGGAACGAATTCACCTGCTGGGTCACCTGCTGGACATTCTGGTGACTC
Organism: Myrmaecium sp. VS I D KN 1; assembly: GCA_019775845.1. Lineage (NCBI taxonomy): Eukaryota > Fungi > Ascomycota > Dothideomycetes > Valsariales > Valsariaceae > Myrmaecium > Myrmaecium sp. VS I D KN 1. The sequence goes on along the minus strand of JADQAV010000018.1, from coordinate 771,884 downwards.
GCCGCGGTCGGATTCCCCGAGTACCCCTGATCATGGGCGAACTGGTTCATTAAACGCCGGAGAAGGCTACTTCGCACCGCCAAAGTTTCCTAACTCCAGCACCAAGAGCCTTCCGACCACTCCAAATGGCCATTCGCGTAATATCACCTTCAGTCCACGGATTCAGTTCCATGATGCTTTCTCGGCCTCGGAATATGATCGCCGTGGCGATATTGCAACCTGCAACCGTCTCACTCCAATGCTTGCCCAGCAAATAAAGGAGGAGCTTAACACTTTCAAGATGGTAAGTAGCTCACTAACCTTTTGTTTAAGCATGAGTCCATCTAACCATATCAGCAGGAGATGGAAGTTCATGAGCTCTCCAAACCCCACACACATTTTTTCTAACGACTACGCATCCCCAAACGGAAACCTCGGCGTCTTGGCGAACTCAACATCATTGGAACTGGCTTGTCATAGCATATATAACGAGTCTTCTCAGCCTCTCTTCACTTCTGGTTACGAACTGGTTTTGTCTGCCTCTCTTCGAGGGGTCTGCAAGTGGGCTCCTATCTTCTCCGCAAACTACACCTTGTCCGATCTTTGGGTCCGCAGGGTCAGGCTCAGAACGTTTGCATCTTGATTTTCACTTCTTTCTCGTGGATTGTGAGGGGAGAGTTCATATGTGGCTGGTTGTTCTTTCTCTCAGCTCTCTGCTTTGTACGTGTCTTTTTTCTCTGCAAGAATCTCGAGCGGTATGGTGGTCCTTTTCCTATTTTCCTTGTAACAGCAAGTACAGCCCTGTCCAGATTTCCTTGTTTCCTTTCATTCCTTTCTTTCTGTGAGCGTTTAGAAAAGAACGTCCAGGGTACGGGCTGGTATCAAAGCCCTCTAGGGGAGGTCAAGAGATCTTTCTCTCTAATACTAGGCCGTCGAAGACCCCACGTCAAAATCTCCTCTGATTGAGAGGCTGCAGTGATCCCGGAAGCGTACATTGGTATGAGGGAAGGATCCCTTGACTCGCTATGACAACGTGATAATTCCGCTTTCCACCCTTGAGCAGAGTGGCGATGCGTCCCGTCGTGAAATTAAGGAATATGCCTGATCTAATGTCATATAGTCGCCTTTCGCGACGTTAAGTGAAGGCACGCCAACCAAGATCCAGCGGGAGCTGGATATTACTCCCATCACATTCTTAGTGATGCAGTACTGTAAGGTTGTAGTTGTGAAGCCGGCCCTCTTAGTATAACAGAGTCAGCGGGGAGTCGTCAGGCTTCAAGGCTGCAGTTTGCGTGGTCGCTTAGAGTGTCTCGCTTACATAAGGGCCACAACGCCAAGAAGCGGGCATTGCAAAATGCTCACCATCGCTCTTGGGAACGAGACCTCGACAACTCCACATCACACCCAACAGCAAAATGGTGAGAACCCGCTCGCGCAAGCAAGATCGCATTCATATTGTGCTAATATTCACTGTCACAGGCACCCGCAGCAACCGGCGGTAAGAAGCAAAAGAAGAAGTGGTCGAAGGGCAAGGGTACGTGAACGACACCGAATCTCCTTACCGCACACAATCCATCCTCGAAGGGTCTCGATTTTCTCCGCCGCACGACAAAGGTCGCACGAGAAGCATCAGGGTCGCTAACTTGAGTGTCTCCCTACAGTCAAGGACAAGGCTCAGCACGCCGTTGTCCTCGACAAGCAGACCAACGACCGTCTTCAGAAGGAGGTTCAGTCCTACCGTCTGGTCACCGTTGCCACCCTCGTCGACAGGCTCAAGATCAACGGTTCCCTTGCTCGCAGGGCTCTTGCCGATCTTGAGGAGAAGGGCCAGATCAAGAAGGTTGTTGGCCACAGCAAGTTGAGCATCTACAGTAAGTGTCCATCCATATCGATCTGGGATGATACGTAGGTCAACCGGGAGTGTCGTCTTGCCTCAGCATCACGAATATCCCGCGGCTTGCGCACCGCCAGAATTACCTGATTCTAGTCGCTAACTCGCACTTAGCCCGCGCTGTCAACGCTTCCGAGTAAACGGAAAGATGTCTCAACGGGACGAGTAAATCGGACACTGGCAACGCATCATCCGGACAGTTTTCATCGGCGTAAACGATTCTGCGGGATTACCAGACATGAACGGCTGATGGGTGAATGACCAAGGAGGGCTCACTGGGGCATGGATTGAAGCGTTGGGTTTGGCTCTGTAAATGCGTATGCAATTGATCTGATCTCGTCCAACTTCACTTTTCCCTCTTGCACGATTAGTGGTGCCCACGCCTCCCTTTCGTAAATCGGCATGGTCTGATTTCATTGGGAGCTTGAAGAAACTAGTACCTTGTCAAGCCTGGAGTTTCTGTTGCAATTTCCAAGAGTATGGCCTTGCCCTGCCTTGAGCCATGCCTTTCTAGTTCAGACTCCCAAAGCTGGTATCGCCCTTTCCAAGCAACAATAGGTAGTCTTCTGTCAGTAGTTTGCCTTGTACTGTTGTACTCCTGGTTAGTACCTGCCGGGTACTGATTTGGATGCGCCAAGCATGCTTCACAACTTGAAGCTCCGCATCTGACGTATGTACTTGCCGCTCACCACTTACCCCCGTCAAACGGTACAGCGAACAACCTTACAGACACGAACTCGTTGAGGGACCGTTTCGCCTTCAATGGGCTTCGTGATGCCACTGCTTCTGTACCAGCGGTCTCTACGCCGCTGGCTCGCAGGTGGCAACCGCACCCTACGAAGCTTTGCGGGACAGCGTCATATCATTAGGACTGTTACCACCACGAACGCTGCAATTGAACACGACTCTGTTGATTATGCTCAATCCTCCGTAGCTGACCAGGTGCCTGTTACACTTTCCCCTGAGCAGCAAAGCATTCTGTCTCCGCGTAGTCGAAGAGAAGCCATCAAGCAGGCCAAACCGTTCTCCGAGTTCTTAACCGACAACTTCAATCGTGAGCACGACTACCTCAGGATCAGCGTAACGGAACGATGCAATCTGCGATGTCTGTACTGCATGCCTGAAGGTATGGCATCTCTTTTTACATACCCGCGTTTCCCCACTGATTGGCCGCTGAAGTATCGCAATCGCGTGCTGACCTCATCTGATAGAGGGCGTTCAGCTCTCCCCGCCGTTGCACCTCCTCACGTCTCCGGAAATCTTCTACCTCTCATCTCTCTTTGTCTCTCAAGGCGTCAACAAGATCCGTCTCACGGGCGGCGAGCCCACCGTGCGCCGCGACATAGTGCCCCTCATGCGCTCCATCGGCTCCCTACGCTCCAAGGGCTTGCGCGAGCTCTGCCTCACGACGAACGGCATCTCGCTGCATCGCAAGCTGGATGAAATGGTCGAGGCGGGTCTTACGGGAGTCAACTTGAGCCTGGACACCCTCGACCCGTTTCAATTCCAGATTATGACGCGAAGGAAGGGCTTCGATGCGGTTATGAAGAGTATCGACAGGATCTTGGAGATGAACCGGATGGGTGCAGGGATCAAGCTGAAAATCAACTGCGTGGTAATGAGGGGTGTCAATGAGCGGGAGATCCTGCCCTTTGTGGAAATGGGGAGGGACCAGGATGTCGAGGTTCGGTTCATCGAGTACATGCCGTTTGATGGGAATAAATGGAGCAAGAGCAAGATGTTGGGGTATCGAGAAATGTTGGACTTGATCCGGATGAAGTATCCGGTACTGCGCCAGGTACAGGGACAGAAGAACGATACGAGTAAAACTTGGGAGGTGCCCGGGTTCAAGGGAAGAATTGGGTTCATCACGTCTATGACCAACAATTTCTGCGGGACGTGCAATCGGCTGAGAATCACCAGCGACGGGAATCTGAAGGTGTGTTTATTTGGAAATGCGGAGGTCAGCTTGAGGGATCTTTTAAGGGAGTCCAATGAAGGGAAACCGATTGACGACCAGGCATTCGAGCGAATGGCAAGAGCGAAGGAGGATGGTTCGATTGACAAGGACAAGATGGTGAGCTGCACCGAAAGGGAACGGGAGTTGCTCGAGGTCATCGGGGCCGCGGTGAAGAAGAAGAAGGCGAAGCATGCCGGGATGGGAGAGCTTGAGAATATGAAAAACCGGCCGATGATTTTGATAGGTGGGTGAGTTCCTTTTTGGTCCGGAAGAGCTTTCTTCAGGGCTTCAGTTCTTGCGGCGTTCCAGGTTTGGGATGATTGCATTCGGCCATGATTTACGAAGTTCACGAAATTACACGACGCATATACCTCTAGTCAATCTACAGCAACCGTTCAACTAGACTGATCACAAATCGGAGCGAGCCAAATGTCCACTAATAAACATTATAGGTGATGCTTGCAAGCCACGCTTGACGTCGCTATGGTCCTCACCGCGCCGTGGCCCGTCCCCTTTCGCCACAGGCGGAGGGACGCCTTTCTGGGCCTCCATTCCCACACAGCTCTTACCCACGACAACTGGGACCTCGTTTGCACGCGCATACTCTACCGCCTCGGAACCCAGTGAGGAATCGGCCTCGGAAGCTGCAGAAAGCAGATCTGCTATTAGTCCCTCGGCTGATGCAGAGACTGCAGACACCTCTACAGCTCCCCCTGGATTCACAATACATCACGAACTGGGTCGGGGCCGATACCTGACAAAGAAATCCCTTGTTTTGTCAGATAAGTCGACAGGCCTGAGAAGTCGACCAAGCCTTGCCAACGAGGCTCCTAGGCTCTCCCACGTTGGGACACAGGGCACTGCACGCATGGTTCCCATCAGCGACAAGCCGGTCACGGCACGTCGAGCTGTCGCAGTTTCTCGAGTGGTCTTCTCGAGCCCAAAGGTGGCTCGGCTGATCGCCGTTAACGACCTTAAGAAGGGTGATGCTTTGGGGGCGGCCCGAATTGCAGGCTACATGGCTGCCAAGCGGACACCGGATCTGATCCCGCTGTGTCACCCCATCGCAATCACAGCTATGTATATGGACGTATCGGTTCTTGCACCGGGCGAGGACAAGCAGTGCCCCCACGGGGCTGTGGAGATCAACGCCACGATCTCGTGCACGGGGCAGACGGGCGTGGAGATGGAGGCGTTGACGGCAGCGACGGTGGCGAGCCTGACTGTGTATGATATGTGCAAGGCGCTAGACCAGCACATGAGAATCGAAGCGTCGAGGGTCGTTGTGAAGCAGGGTGGGACTAGAGGGGACTGGGTGGAGATAGGTTGGGAGCCTTTGCATAAGAAGCGGGCAAGAGTGAAGCCTGAGGGGGGGATGGGCCCAGGCCAGGGTGATCAAGGGGAAAATAGTCATGGAAGAAGATTTAGGAGGGCGAATGAAAGAGAGGAGAAGAAGATAGAGGGAAAGGGCAAGGAAAGAGAAGAGAAGAAGTTGGAGGGAAAGGGCAAGGCGAGCGTGGCGGAGGAGAGCGGTGATGCTTGGAGCCAGTCAGAGAGGGCGTTCGAGGGCAGCGATTGGTTGCCGTGATGGGTGTGCTCGATCACTGTGCTGTACTCTTCCTATGGTGTATTATAATTCAGTATCTCGGTCGTGGAAAGGATCCCATCTGTGTGCCATATGCTCTGCTCGACCTGATGGTCTTGCAGTGAGTATTTCCCTATTGCTGATTGCTGCTCATCTTCACTCGGATAGATTAAAGCCGCGTATATGCATCCGTACTTCGCGTGAGGCGCAGGGGCAGTGAGGCTGAATGTGGCTCGTGTAGCGGTGCCGACGGCACCTCAGTCCACCCGGATCCCGGATCAGCAAAAAAGGGTGAGGTGCGCCATAATTTCCAGCTGTCCCGCCCGGGGTATACCAAGCCCTTCCCCCATCTCTCGACGTCCTTCACCACTGACAGCCTCAGCTGGCCAACGTGCATCTCGCCGATCATCCCTCCGACGTTACGCTCATTCTCCTCGTTTGCTTGTTCTCTGCTTCCAGCACCTTACTTCCTCTTCGCTCTCCAAGTGCAGGTCTGGACGAGCTGCTCCAAGCTAGTACCCGACCGTGCCGCAACCACGTATAGGTGTACTACCGCTGTTATCGGTGATCTTATCACAACCGCCCCGATTGCACGACTCCTGGTTTTTCCTTCCGCTACATACGCTGTCCCACTCAAGATTCGAAGGTTCTCACTCGACCGACGGCCGCCTGGTTCGATACGCTGAGACGAGCAGCTACAGTACCATCTGCGAGCTCAGAACTGCCTGCAGCCGTACCCTGCCGAGACGGGCTCTCAGCATCACCCACTTCCCACGCACGCATCCAGGAGCGACGGGATCCAGCGACACGCCTACCCCGCTAATACGGCGCGCGCTTTGCATATTACATAGATCACATTTCGGTTGAAAGACACAATGGCTAGCCCGGCAGGAGAGAAGCAAAGCACCAATGGCAACGTGCAGAGGGTGGTCAAGGAGGTGGAAGAGGAAGAGAACATCTTCCTCTTCATCCCCAACCTCATCGGTACGACGGCATCACGCGTAAAGGGAGTTCAACCGGCTAACTTAGCACTCCCTGAACAGGCTACTCCCGTGTCGTTCTCGCCGTAGCATCACTCTACTACATGCCCCTCCACCCGCGCACGTGCTCCGGTCTGTACAGCATATCCTGCCTCCTGGACGCCCTGGACGGCTTCGCGGCGCGGAAATATGAGCAATCGACCAAGTTCGGCGCGGTCCTGGACATGGTGACGGACCGTTGCACCACCGCGTGCTTGCTGGTCTTCCTAGCCTCCGCTTTTCCCCGGTGGAGCATCATCTTCCAGGGCCTGATCAGTCTGGATCTAGCGAGCCACTACATGCACATGTACGCCACGCTATCCATGGGCGGCGCAAGCCAGAGCCACAAGAAGGTGGATGAGAGCCGCAGCTGGATCTTGAACATGTACTACTCCAACAACGTACGTCTTACACAACCGCATGGCGGAGTAATTTTTTCCACGGGGTAGGAGCAGGAGCTGACTCCCATTCTAGAAAGTGCTGTTCGCCTTCTGCGCCCTGAACGAGCTCTTCTTCATCGCGCTCTACCTTCTGTCCTTCTCCTCTCCGCTCTTGACCCCTTCGCTTCTCACACCGGAGCCCCAGAGCCTGCAGCCCGGGACCCCGGCTGCCCCCAAGCCCTCGGTGCTGTTCACAAGCCCCTGGTCCGCTGGCGCCATGGAGATGGCTCGGTGAGTACTGCGATATCGACCCCATCAACGGGTCACAATGTGACTAATCCGGGTTTGCAGCGCCAACAAAATGGATAGCACGATCCCGTGGATCCTGGCTGCCATATCCTTCCCGGTCATGGCCGGCAAGCAGTTCATCAACGTGGTTCAGATGGTGAAGGCGAGCAAGTGGCTTGCGGAAGGCGACCGTGAGATGCGGAGGAAGCAGGGCTTGCCGAGAAAGAAGACAAACTAAGAGAACCCCGGGGGTTCTTCGGGCTCTGCTCCGGTTGGCTTTCCACTTTGGCGATGAGACCTGCACTGTTGAAGATGCTTGGCTGGCAGCATGGGAGGCTTGGTCTGGGCATTTTCCCGTGACTTCTGATCGGCTTCATCCACGTTCGGGCAAGCTAAGGTTCAATGCTTCCGCCCTCTCTTGACGGCGTTCTTGCGAAGGTACTCCCTCGGGCGATGTCCTTCTTTGTAGGGCTAGTACCGGAGACTTTTCTTCTCCTTCCCTTTCCCCGCTTCTTGTTCACTTTTTTTTTCTACCTCTGACTCTTCCATTTGGCACACCTCACCACCGTAGATCGATCCGACACCGGCGTCTTTTCGTCGTCGTTTTGCGTTGTCGTGTACGAAGGGTGAAGGATGTTCGTGCGGGGAATTAGCTGGTCTCAAGGAGAAGTTGGGATATATGGGATGATGGATTTTTATCTTCTTCTTTTTTGGCTTTGCTTTTTATTAGATCATGTCGATCAATTGAGGATGTTCTTGTTCATTAGCGGTGTTGATAGCAGTAGGGGAGGGCGAGAGGGTGGGGGGGAAGCAACGCATGTGGATGTGGATGCGGATATGGATGTTTCTGATGAGTCGGAGTGGGAAGAAGGTGTTAATGAGCTACCTAGCTGTAGTAAATAGTTTCTTTCTTTCTTCTATTCCTACTCCTTCAACTATCCCTCTCTTTTGCTGAGTACCGCACATGGTGTTGCTGGTGTTGACATTTGATCATGAACCTTTGGAGTACCACTCTTATGGACGGAAGATGAACGCCAAGTGCGGTGATGGGATTTGGTGTGGTGATTGCGATCCTCCACCACCACCAGCACCGTCAACCTGTCTGAGCACGTAATGCATTGCTCGCGACCCTTAATGTATGTAGGTATAGAATTCTACTACTTATCAGGTGTACTATGTACAGAACTCCGTACAGCCTCCTTTATCTACTTGGTAGCCGAGTATCCATTATTCAAGAACCCTTTTTCTTCCTCGGCGTTGGGAAAGGGCGCCACATCGTGTTTTTGATGGGCGCCACACAGTTTGTCTCCCGTTGCTTGGCTTGCCAGGCTGAACGGATTTTATGTATAAAAGGGGAGGCTGGTACGAACCGGTACGGCCCTAGGCAACAGCCCGCCCAGCCCGCCCAGCCTCGGCCCCAATTTTTGACGGACGCCACAGCCGACCCGGGTGCCAGCGTGCAGGGTTTTTGGTTGGACGGGAACGAAGGGGGAGTTCGCAAATGACGATGACCGGAGATTAGAGGTGGATGCGCTTGCTGGTGGTGGCACCCACCGACCCTGTCATGTTCAATTACGGGTTTTTTGCTTGGCTTGGCTGTCCCCTCGGTCCGCTTTCCCGGGTGATTGATCGATCAGGTGGGTGGGTGGCAGGATGTGAAGGCGGAGAAGAGGAAGATGATGAGGATGAGGAGGAAGAGGAGCAGGAAGAGGAAGGTCGTGGGTGCCGAGTGGGTGGGTCGTCATCCATCGGTTACCTACAATGTACATGCCTTACCTGACCGAATCCAGCCGTGCAGGTGCAGTGAGTGAGGGGCGATGGAAATTGCCCGTGGGGAGGGGGAGGGAGGGGGGAAAAGGGAAAAAGAGGAAGGAGGCAAGGAAGAGAGAGAATGGAAGGATCCCATGTGTGCGTCGATGGGACGGATGGATGAAGGACGGTCGATGCTTTTTTCCTTCTCTTCTTCCCTCTCTTTCTCTCTTTCTTCCTCTTCCTCCTCTCTCTCACTCTCTTCCTACCTCTCATCCGATCGACATCGGCAACTCTACCTCCTTTGTCTCTGTGAGCTCCGCCTCTGGGGTTCTGCGCAACGACCACCACCGACCACGAGCACATCGCACCGTCCGCGCCGTGTCCGCGTCCTTGCATTGCTCGTCGTGGGCCCGCGATTCACCACCACCACCCACAGCCGGACAGGATCGTCACTCACCTTCCTCGCCAACCACCCCATCGGTCCATCTTTCCTCTCTCCCCCCGCCTCCTCGACCCGGCGCGCGGACTGCGAACGGAGCAGGCAAGAAGACGGTGAGCGGATGCTGGACTGAGCTGAGCCAATCCATCCGTCTATCCACTCTTTCACAGCAACTTGCTCCGCACCCGATCGGCTTGCGTTCTGTTTGCGCGAAGCACCGCCGGGGCCTTTCTCCTCCGCGATCAGCGCACACCCGGCTCGCGATCGATCGGAGCGCTCTCCCATCCTCGCCGAAAGGACATTTCCTGGGTGAAGCGCTTCACACACGGCTGTGCGCCGTCTTGTGGGGTTGGTTGTCCGCACCGAAAACCAAGTGCAACCGTCCATTCCTGTCGAGCAACCGTCGATTTCCTGTCGCTGTCCTTTCTGCTTGCTTTTTTTTTCCCTTTCGTCCCGTATGCACGCCGCCGTCAGCACCGCTGCCGCTGCTGCTCTATCTCTCTCCGACTCGATAATCTCTGCGGACCGGTGATCGTTACCTCGCGACTTTTTCCGCGCGCAACCCATGGCCCTCTTCCGCCTCTCGCCGGCCTGCAGCCTTTTCCTCCGCCGCCCGCTGGTCCTTGTTCTCCTGATCTTCCTCTTCTTCGTCGCCATTGTGTACCATCCGTCCTCCAACTACCTCTCCACCACAGCCTCCCCGGCCTCCTCGGTTCCGGCCCTACAGGAGGATGTTGTCGTCGTTCGCGCCCAACCGCGCGTCTTGAAAGCTACCATGCTGTATGGCGAGAGCATCGGCCTCTACGAGCGCGCGCTTCAGTCGCATGAGCAGCATAACACGCTGCATGGCTACGAGATGCGCGTCTTGCGCGAGAGTATCAGCAGCGGGTACTGGAATAAACTCTCCTGGTTATTGCTGTTGGTAATGGAAGAGCTGGCGAAGCCAAAGGAGACTAGGGCGGAATGGATCTTGTATGTCTCTTTGTCCTTCCCCCCGTCAAAGATGTCTTATCACTGACTATCACTGCGACTTCCCCAGCTACTTCGACACCCCAACCTTGCTCCTCAACCCCCACATCCCACTCCACACCTTCTTGCCGCCTTCGGACACGCAGTTCGCACACACCAACTTCCTGGCCTCGCGCGACATCAGCACCGGCCTCGTGAACAGCAACGCATTTTTCCTGCGCGTCGCGCCGTGGACGCACAAGTTTCTGCTGCATTGCCTCAGCATCCCGTTCATCGATAGCGAGGCGGATCTGGCGTTCGCCGCCGGCAGCTCGACGGCTGCCGTCGATGCGCAGGCTCTCGGCGTGGTCGCGAACATGAGCGAGTACCGATCGAACGTGTTCTATCAGCCGCGAGGGTGGTACGCGGCGAGGGCGACGAGCCAGGGACTCCCGGACACCCGGGAGGGAGGTGGTGACTTGGCCGTGCATTTTGCGGGAGCGGAACTGGGAGGGGCGAAGTGGAAGGAGCTGGAGTACTGGATGGATGGGCTGGAAGGGGAGAGGAGGAGCAGTCAGGATGCGGGAAGCCGGTGGGAGGTCCCGCTGGAGTCGAGTCGGTATCCGGAGGAGGTCCGCCACTTCTGGGATGGCGTCAGAGGGATGCGACGGGTGCTGAAGAGGGTGCAGGATCGGGCGAAGGAGCTGGGAGAGGATCGGGTCAGCGAGGAGATGTCCGGGGCGGAGCAGTGGTTGAAATTGGTGATTGAGTACTGGCCGGAGCGAGACCAGCTGGTGGAGGATGCGATGAGGAGAGGGGAGAGGGTTCTGGAGGTGGAGGCAAGAAGATGAGGTGAGTATATGTTTTTTTTCCTCTTTTCCTCCTTTAACTCACCATTGTCGCTATGTTGTACGAGAAAGTCTGGGGATTTCTGATGTCTTTATCTTCGATTCCTTTGCTTTCTATCTTTTGTTATACTTTATTATACTTCCGACGACGGGATGATGCGTATTTGCTTCTTTTCTTTTTTCTATCTTCTTCCCTTTTCAGAGATACCCCCGGTATGTGTGGTGGCGATCTTGTCCTCTTTTATGTTCGACCAATTTGTTCTTTTCTTTTACATCATATAAGGTTATTTTATACTGGGAGGAAGTGGGACTCTACGCTCTTCCCCCGTTTACCCTTTTTCTACTTTACTCTTTGATTTTTGTTCTTCCTATTTTTGGGTTGAAGAGCCGGGCTGGTATCGAGGATTGTTCGGCCGAGTTATCTACGTGCAATATACGACATGCTGGGATTCAGGCAGGGGTTCTTTCAGACATGCAGGATCAGCCGCCGCCGGCGGCGGGAACGAGGTTCCGCGCGTGAGTGGGAGGGCGCGAGTCGAATGGGCATCCACTAAATTCTACCGACTGCGTATCCATCACTTCTGTCCTCATAGTCAACGTCGCGTTTCATCTGTCCGCTTTTTATCATATCGCTTGAGGGCTGTTGGGAGGTGTTAATTCATCTACCGCAGCGATATCTTTACCGAGTCCTTGCGTGCCGACTCAGATCGTGGGGTATATCGAAAGCCTGCCTGCAAGCAACTTTTGTCCCTTTCCTGGAGGATCACCTCTTTCTCTCGCTCTCTGTCCGCCTTTCCTTCTCCAGTTTTTCCTTAGCTCATTTGGTCGGTCAAAATCGACCACGTCCTGCTCTCGCTACTTTCCGGTTTCACCTTCCATCTTTCACCCATCTGCGTCCTACTCCTCCTACCCCCGCCGATACAGCTCCGGCCCCGCCTTGCGATCCAGCCGACGATTCACCGCGCCAAGCACCACCTTCAAGATGCCCTCCGCCGAGAGACGCGCGCCGTCCGCCTGCGCGGTAAACGGAACCGTATCCACCATATCGCGCAGCGGAGGCGCGCCGTGCCCAGCACCGGCAACCGCGGCGAGCCCGTCATCGAGGGCGCGCAGGGCGGCGGTGGCGGCGGGATCGTTGCCGACCTGGACGAACTGGACGCCGACCTGCCAGGCGGGGGCGTCGAGGCGGTCGAGGGCGCGGGCGGCGTGCACGAGCGGGCTCTCGACGTCATCGGTCGGGTCGCCACCCGTCAGGACGATGAGGTTGAGCGGCTTGGTGGTCGTGGGGGCGGCGGCGTAGCGGGCGAGGTACGGGCGGAGCAGCGCGGCGAGCCGCTGGCCCGTGGGCGTGCCGCCTCGGGGTTGCACGGCGGCGAAGATGCGCGAGACGGCGGCCGCGTCGGTGACGTGCCGGTGGGCGGCGGCGGTCGTGTGGTTCAGGAAGTGCAGGTCGATCCCGTCGGCGTCGTGGGCGGTGCAGATGGGGGCGATGGCGGCGAGGGCCTCGGCGGTCTCGCGCCAGCGGGTGCCGGCCATGCTGCCGCTGTCGTCGATGAGGAAGACGGTGTCGAAGGTGTGGAGGAAGGCGTATTTGTCGTCGTCATCGGCGTCGGCTTGTACGGAGGGGAGCGGCTGGGGGATGGAAGATGATTTCTCGGGTGGTTCGGCGGAGTAGACGGGTGGTGGACCGTCGGGGTAGATGGGCTGGGAGGGCTGATCTGCTTTTATTTGTTTCAGCGTGCTGCTGTTACAATTAGAAGCTGCTTATGGAGCTCTTCATGCTCACCAGGCCGTCTGGTCGGCGGACTCGGATCCGCGAACGGGTTGTTGCTGTAGTCATTGCTGCTGCTACCCACTCCAACGTCGTCGTTGAGATCCAAGGCTGCCTTGTCGATCGAGGACGCACGTTTGCTCGAGGAGCCGAAGGGGGATCTGGACGACGAATCCTTCTGGTTCGTGTTCGCGTTCGCGTTTAGGTATGGGTTTGGGTTGGTGGTGGGATTCTTGGACCCGCGCCGGGAGAGCTTGCGTTGGATGCGTTGGAACATGTCTGTCTTTCTTTCTTTTTGCCTGATTTCTCTGGTGTGTGGTTGTGGTGTTCTGAGGTAGGAAGGGGAGGTGGAAGAGTGTAAGAGAGGTGCAGTGGTTGGTGATGGCGGAAGGAAAAAGGAAAAAAAGGAGGAAGGAAGGAAGGAAGGAAGGAAGGAAGGACAGGGCCTTTTTTTTTTTTTTTTTTTTTTTCCTTCTTTAAATGTATCCAGTCGTGGAAGGTACCAGAGTCGGTGAGGAACCGTAGGTAACAGACCCAAAAAGCAAACAAAAGGAGGACACCAGGAGTCACACCAACCGGCACGCGGACAACAAAAGCTTCTGCCGGTGCTTTGCTCGGTAGTGTCTTGTTCACATGCACGCGGGATGATTGCGGTGAACAAACTCTTTTTTATCTTTATCTCCCGTTGTTGGCTCGTACTTTGGTTGACGTGAGGCAGACGTGACAATGAGAGATGAACGGCGGCGAACGGTAGAAAGAGTGAAGAGTGAAGAGTACTCTACCTTCCGAAAACAGATATCAAACAACCCGTCGCCATGTGCTTCTTTTATATCTCCATCTCCATCTCCATCTTTCCCTTCTTCCCATCCTCTCCATAAAACCCATCGATCAAGTCAACCTTGCGGCGCTCGGCACGCAGTGAAAACGTCTCAGCGAAGGAAGAGTGGTACACCGTCATCCCCGATCCGGCGAGGTGAATGGATGATATAAACATGCATCCATCGACACCCATCTAACGAATCCAGCCAGCATGTATGTATGTAACATCACGCCGTTGCGACCCGAAGGACTTCGCCCCACCACCCCGGGTTCTCCGAAGGAGAGGTAAGAGGTGAGGCGGGGGTGGGGTGGGATGGGGGAATCAGCCCTCTCTCTCTCTCTCTATCTGCACAGCCCCCCCTCCTCGGCCTGTCTGCAGGATATCTGGACATCACAGCCTTGTAAGACCGACCAAAGAAAAAAGAAAAAAGGGAAACGAAAATGAAAAGAAAAAGGTATCTGTACCCCCAAGGCGGGCTGTGCCGCTTCACCCAGGTGAGAGGGCGTAACCTATAATCGCCATACACGCGCTCGATGCGCCACTTGACCGCTCACGGGGAAGGCAGACAGGCAGGCAGGCGATAAGGCAGGCAGAAAGGCGGGGGAGATGCAAGGCTTCCACTGGAACGAAAATGCTCGTGTCCTTTTCTTTCGGGCACGGAAGAGAGAGGAAGGGAGGAAAGGGAAAGAGGGGCGAGGTGCATACATAGCTTGCTCACTCTCCAAACGGCCAGTTCACTTCTGATATGCAGGACGTCCGCGGAGATACAGAAGCCAGCTCCGCATTCACTCCGACCTAGACCTACGCCGCCCAATCCCTCTCCGCCGCCAAAAACATATCCCGTACCCGCCGATGCCTCTCCGGATCACACGGTGCAGTACTACCACCACCACCACCGGTAGCAGCAGCAATCCGGAAGCCCGCCAACCCCCCACCCATCCGTTCCCGCACCCACAGCACCGGCGGCCGGGCCTCGGACCAGGCGTAATCCCGCCGGCGCTCGCGCCAGCACGCCTCGCAGATGCCCAGCTCGCCGGCCCCGGCCTCCGGGCTGACGAAGCCGGCCAGCAGGTCCAGCAGCGGGAGCAGCCGGTCCCGGAGCCCGCAGTGGCCGTGGTTCCGGTCGATCTGGTAGGACGGGCACTGCCGGAGGAGGTCGAGCAGCTTGTCCACCTCGCCGTCGTACTGTTGCGCCGCGGGCTCGTCGTAGAGCGTTGGTTGGAGCCGGAGCGTGCGGAGTCGGGTGAAGAAGCGGATCATCTCGCCGAGTCTGGTGGAAGAAGGAGGAATGGGTTAGCCTTTTTCTCGAAGGTGGAGAAGAGGTTGCGAGGAGGAACTAGGGCGGGAAAGCATCCGACATACTGGTAAGAATCGCACTGCAGCGAGGAATCATAGCCCAGCTTGCACTGTCGGTCACCAGACGCGTACAGCTTAAGGAAGTACGTCTGACAGCTCTGCACCGTCTGCAGGACACACTTGCGTCGGAATATGAGCTCGTCTACGACGACGGTCCGCCCCCTGGTCAGCTCACAAATGTCCAGCCCAAACAAAAATCACCTCGACCTACCTTCGACCCCACCAGGGAGATCCCACCACAGCGGCAGCTCCTCCTTCGCCTCCGACTCGGCCAACATCAACACCTCCTTCCGCCAGCGCTCGCTCCCGCCCACGACGAGCCTCTTGGTCCACCGGGCCACCCAGGGCGCATACTCCATCATCACCCCCACCATCACCATCTGCCGCACCCGCTCCTCTCCCACCGCCGCCCCGGCGCCCTTGCCCGCGCCGGCCCCCAACCGACCCTTCGCCTCAATCGCCGGCAGATACCGCTTCCGCCGGACCAGCTCCCGCAGCGCCGGCACCGCGTCGAACCGATCCGCCACCACGCACAGGTTAGCCAGGTTGGCCAGCGGTGGCGGGGCCGCGGTTGCAGCAGCACCACTACCGCCACCACCACCACCACTCGCCGCCGCCCCCGCCGCTGCCAGATCCTGCCCATGCAGCACCCGCAGCAGGTCCGCCGCGATATGCTCAATACTCCGGACCTTATTCGAGATGGCCCCGATCTCGCTGATCTCGACGGTGGGGAGCCTCTCCTCCGCGCGCCCGTCATCCTGATCGTGCCCGTGGTCGTCGTCGCCGGCGGGCCGGCCGCGCCGCGCCGCGTGAGCCTGCTGGATCCGCGCCCCCTCGGCGAAGCGCGGGGAGAGGAGGGAGGCGAAGTAGCGGCTCCGGCGCCGGAGCGCCTCGGTCGCGACCCGGTACCGGAAGGCGGTGGGGGAGGATGGGCGGGCGCGGATCAGGAGGATGAGGTCCCCGCGTGGGTCGATGGGGATGACCGCCGATGTGGAAGCGGTGGCGGGCGAGGCAGCGTGCGAGCTGTTGGTGGTGTTTGTGGAAGTGGTGGAGGTGGTGGAGGCCGCGGGCGTAGTCGCCGCGGAGGAAGAGGATGTGGAGGAGGACATGGCTGGTGTTGCTTTCATGGCGGCGGGAGGGTGGCTCATGGGTAGGGCCAGTTCATGGCGCATGGAGGCGTGCGGGTGATCGGTGTGTTGATGCGTTTACAGGAGGACGGGGGCGAAGGCGAAGAGAAGTGGTGGTTGAGCTGTATACTTATGTGAGGTAGGTAGAGGACTATGAGGTAGATTCACCTCTCGGCGGCGAAACATCGCCCTCGGACGGCGGGGTTTTTATCTCCGCACGTCCCTTGCGGCCCGGGCGGGCATGGATGGTGGGGCACCGGACCGTCGCTTTTTCCCGCGTCGCGTTCCAATTTCTTCGTCGCAGTGGTCGCAGTATCGCCTTTTCTGCGGCATTCGGTATTCAGATGCATTCTGCGGTATTGCACTTCTGCGGAAGGAGCATCACATTCGGCGGTATTGCATTTCTGCGGAACCGCTCGCATTTCACGGCCTCACCCGGTGCTTCCAGCGCCGGAGATCTCAGCCTCGCATACATATGTATCCCTACTGGTAGGCAGGATGTCCAGCGATGTTGGGTTCTACCACCTTAATTCCCGCTGAAGCTATGAACTTGTATCGTCATACATCCCTGCCATTCCTATTCACCCACACCCAGTCCGAGACGGTCAGAGCCGGAGCTCTCGCACCGCGGTTGGCTGGCTGCCGGACTCCTTCTTCGCCAGCACGGCTTCATTGGCGAGCATCCCCTCCTCACGGCTATGCTCGCTCTCCGCGTCGTGACCGGTGCGTGCCTTGGCCTTCAAGAGCGGCCAATGACCATGCTTCTCATTGTACCGCATCGCCAGAAAGGCGACGATGATGGCGGCCCAGTACAGATTGTACGAGATCATGGAGCCGTAGGTGGCTGAGTTCTGCCAGCCGAAGAGGGAGTTGAAGATCCCCCAGCCGCCGCCGCCGTTCAGTTCCGGGTTGCAGCACTGGACGATAGGTATCAGTACCTGAGAGCTCCTGACAGGTAGTCATGGTCGACTTACATTGACATGCCATACGCTCTGGCGAATATCGTAGCTGCCAGGCCCAGCTCCCGTCTCCGCAGCATCCCCACCGATGAGCTTGTTCCACCGGTTCATCTCAAGGTACCACACGCCTTTTGAGAACAAGCCGGCGGCGACCAGGTACAGAAAGCACGTTGACACGACGAGGAAAATCTGCAGCGTCGCCATGTTCCCGCCCCGATAGATGAGGTATCCCACCACGCAGCCAGCAGCGATGCCGCAGATGACCGCCAGCGGAAACGCAGTGGCAGGTAGCCCCAGGCCCACGCCACCAACAAACACCACGGCCTCCAGCCCCTCGCGCAGCACCGTGATGAACGGCAAGAGGAACATAGCGTACTTCTCCGACCACCTAACAAAGCGGTTCCCGCCCGCCCGCTTCTTCGCATCCTTCGCCTCGAGCGCCTTCGCCAGCTTGACCTTCCACTTGTCCTGCAGCTTCGAGACGCGCAGCAGCGCGGCGCCCATCAGCGAGATGATGACGGAGGAAATCAGCCCGAACACGCCTTCCCAGATGTCCTCGGTGTGCGAGAAGGTGTCCCGGCCGACGCCGTAGAACGCGCCGATCATGCTGAAGCGTTGTGTGTGTGTAGGTGTCAGCCTTGCGCATCTGATAAGACGGCGGCGGATATGATTTGATCTGATCTTACCCGGCACCGATGGCGATGCATATGAGGAGGCCGAGGGCGACACCTAGCCAGACCTGAGGACGCATCCTGTCAGCTACTACTTTTTTGCGATAGATGTTCTCGCGGTGTAGTCTAACCTGTTTGACGAGCCGTTTATGTAGAGCGGCATCGTGCTTTGGCCCCAGCGTTTGCTTCAGAAAAGCGAGGAGGACGGAGACGATGATACTGCTTTCCAGGCATTCGCGGAAGCAGATGAAAAAAACTGATTGGCCAAGTCAGTGAGTAAATACGTTGAGAATTTGTCCATATATACCGGGAATCGCAAAGACGTTCACCATAGCTGTAACTTTTTCAGCCTTGTGCGGAGCGGAGCGGAAAGATGCAATCTGATCAGATGGAGAGAAAGGATTATCAGATAACTTTATTTAAACAACACTCTCCTCTCCGTGGGTAGTAGTACTTAGGAAAGTCAAGTGGATCATGGACGACATCACCACCACCCGAGGTGCACCACTCCCCCTCTTCTCTCTTCCGTGAGTTTACTTATCGGACGCACATGCGAGCCTAAGATGACGCCGGGCGAGAAGTTACCAGCGGTGTGTGTAACCTAGGAGGAGGCGCGATCTGTTTCCACGATCTGGAAACGCTTTTTGTGAGCCACTCTGCAGGGAAGCGGTAGGTCGCATCGAAACCCCGCAAGGCTTCGGTTCGAACCTTTCTCATCCATCGTCAGCCCTTGACGATATGTTGATCGAAGGCTCACTTCATCATTGGAAGTTCCTCGCTTTTCAGCTGCCGGTGACTGCAGTGTTTGGCATAGACCATGCCGTCAATGATCCAATATCCATCAGAAAAGACCGCCATGGGCCTCCGCTCTGAACGCCACTGTTATCCGCGTCCGACGCCGTCGGACTTAATGAAGGACTCGGAGTGTGGACGGTTATCAGATGCATTAACTCGCTTGCCATCGATATCGGAACCGAGGGACACGGGAACAGAATGGAAGAAAATACAGAAAAATCACGCCAGGGCTCCCACGGCACCAGAGGTTCTTAAGCCTTCCCTTTGATCCGCGACGGACGATTCGAGATGTCGCATGGATGGCGTTCACGGGCTGAAGGGCGGTGGTGATGCGGAAAGGGAACGTCTGGGTCTAGGCTGTCGCTTCGGTTTTCCCCGCCAGCCCTTCTTCCCCGTGCCCCTTCACCCCACAGCCGGGGCCCTAAACTTAGCTTCAACCCCAAGCGGTGACCGGTCCGCCTTAGCTCGGATGCTTGTTGCTCTGCCGAGTGGAGAGTGCGGTTCAAACAACTTACAAAAGGTCCATGACTTCTTGAGACTCACGGACGCCGTTCGTCTCAGACATACGGACCTGTGTTGAGGATGGCGGCAGTTCCGCATCGAGGAGTGTCGTCTCAAGGAATGAAGGCATGGAGAGGAGGAGGAGGAGGAGGAGGAAGAAGAAGAAGAAGACTGCCTCGATGCTTCATCCATGGGTATGACGATCTCCCGGCTTGGGATCGGCGGGACCTCCGGTGTCCTATCCATTTCCGCCCGCAGTCCGGTCCTACTTGTTGCCTTGGGTTGCGGCTTGAGCCTGGAGGCTTATCAGGCTTTGGCTAGAGCAGGGACGTGAATCTAATCAATCGCCGTCCAGTGCAGTCCTCAGCCTTCTCGACCCTCCTCGGCTTCAGCTTTCCACCGTCCTGCTTGACCTGGTGTTAAGTATTGCAGGCCTGCTATGTCGGCTGTCGACATCTTTCGGGTATCTTAGAATCGATCGACCGGCCTGCGCTCGATATGTACACGCCATCTACCATAAGCCTTGCGACCTGCTTACTGCTCACCATTCTCCTGGGCGTCGGCCGTGCTGCAACAATCAACCATGACTTCGACATCGGTTGGGTCTACGCAAACCCAGATGGCCTCGCTGTCAGGCCCGTGATAGGAATCAACGGTCAATGGCCGGTTCCTACGATCAATGTCACGAAGGGAGACCGTGTCGTGATCAATGCCAACAACAATCTCGGAAACGGATCGACGAGCTTGCATTTTCACGGCCTTTATATGAATGGGACGACGTATATGGATGGTCCGCCGGGAGTTGTGCAGTGTGATGTGAGATTTCACCTCCTGCAAAGTGTCTACAACGCTCCTGATGACATATCTAGATACCTCCGGATGGGACCTTCACTTACAATTTCACTGTAGACCAGCCAGGGACGTACTGGTACCATTCCCATACGAGAGGTAGGGTACACAGTCCCTTTCGGGACATAAAGCGGTCTGACATGGAGTCTAGGACAATACCCCGACGGTTTGCGTGGCCCATTCATTGTCAATGATCTCGACAGCCCTTACAAAGACGCCTACGATGAGGAGATTGTCCTCACCTTCTCCGACTGGTATCACGACCTCATGCACGGCCTGCTCGCCGACTTCATCAGCGTCACAAACCCTACCGGCGCCGAGCCGGTTCCTAACTCCGCGCTCATGAACGAGACGCAGAACCTCACCATCCCGGTGCAGCCAGGCAAGACGTACATGTTCCGGCTGATCAATATGGGCGCGTTTGCAGGCCAGTATGTCTGGTTTGGAGGTCACACGATGCGGATTGTAGAAGTAGACGGAATTTATACGGAGGCCGCGGACGCAGAGATGATCTATATGACCGTTGCCCAACGATACAGCGTGCTGGTCACCATGAGGAATGACAGCTCATCCAACTTTGCCATCGTTGGGAGCATGGACGAGGTATGTTGCTAGCTTGCTCTCGATCTTTATGACCTTTCGGACGGAACGTGAGAAATGGGTAGATCATCGGCTAACCCCTTACTCTTAGGATCTCTTCGACACCGTCCCTTCCTCCCTCAACCCCAATGTAACCGGTTGGCTACAATACTCTTCCTCAGCCGACCTCCCTGCCGCCTCTCCCCTTTCCACTTTCGACCCCTTCGACGACTTCTCCCTCGTTCCATACGACAAGGAGCCTCTCCTGCCAGCGCCAACCAAGTCTTTCACCCTCGACATGAAGATGTATAACCTCGGGGACGGCGCCAACTACGCCTTCTTCAACGACGTCTCCTACGTCGCCCCCAAAGTCCCCACCCTCTACACCATCCTCTCCGCACCCAACACCAGCATCGTCGAAGACCCAGTGATCTACGGCCCCAACACAAACGCCTACATCTTCCCGCACATGAACATCATCGAAATCATCCTCAACAACAACGACGCCGGCAAGCACCCCTTCCACCTCCACGGGCACGGGATGCAAGTGGTCGCGCGCAGCGCCGACGACGGCGGCGCCTACGCAGCCGCCAACACCAGCCTCCCCGCCCTACCCATGAAGCGGGACACCGTTCTCGTCCGACCGAACGGCCACCTCGTCCTGCGCTTCCGGGCCGACAACCCAGGCGTCTGGCTCTTCCACTGCCACATCGAGTGGCACGTCGCCGCGGGTCTCGTCGCCGTCCTGCTCGAGGCGCCCGCCACGCTGTGGGCGCAGGCCCAGCGCGGCGCGCTCCGCGTCCCAGAGGGGCACTACGCGACCTGCCGCCGCGCCGGCGCGCCGTATGCGGGAAATGCGGCGGGAAATACGGAGGATTGGGTGGATTTGACGGGGGCGAATCGGGATGTGGGACCGTTGCCGGCGGGGTTCGAGGCCCGTGGAATCGTGGCGATGGTTTTTTCGTGTGTGGCTGCGTTTGTGGGGATGGCGACGGTGGGGGTGTATGGGTTGATGGAGGTTCCGAAAGGGTCGGGGGCGTAACTTCGGTGAGACGTCTGCATGTTTCGTTTTCCGCATGAATATCCTCGAAAATAAAAGGGTGTTTCCTTCTTGTGAGTCTCGGAGTGTCTTGAAGTCTGCGCACCTTGGCGCATGCGTGACTGCATCTCACCCGTGGCTCCAGCAGAGCTACGTCAGCCGCCTTGACCATCAGCTCGAGAAGAGGCTCCGGCTGAGTGAGACGATCGAGTCATCCACATAGCTGCCGCTCCTCCAGTATGACTCGCGAACGGAGCCCGGATAAGAAATAATTACATAGGGTTTTACCGGTCTCTCTCTTACATACTAATCTTTGAGACAACACACCGACCGAGGCGTCCCTGGACCACGAATATAAAGGCTGGGGAAAAAAAAACATTAACGATTCCACTGCCGCCATGTCCAGCCGAACCCAGGAGAGGGAGGAGAGAACCAGCCGGGATCCGATTATCCCTACCACCTACCCCACGTTTTTACCCCTCCCCCACACTTTCACAAACACACCCGAGGCTGTTCTCTTTCGGTCCGCTCCGCATTGCGAAAACGCACACATCGTCATTTCCACATCCCTTCCTGTCAGAATGCGGGGATAGCTAAAGTCGTGTACCGGGAAGAGGGGCACCCCGGGAACCGGGAGAGTTTTAGAATATTAATTAATTAGTATCTATTAGCTAGATTATAGTATAACTTAATATATAAGAATATATAGATCTATATTATATATAAAAAATAAAAAACGTTTATATAGTCTAGTATTGATAATTTAAAAGAATTTTTTAAAAATTATATATTAAATTCTTAATTAATTAATTTATTCTACTATAAGGCTATATTATAATAAATAAATAAAGATAGTAGAAATTATATAATATAAAAAGCTTTTTTTAGAGATATTAAAATAATAAGGATATATATAATTTAATAGAGAATTAAAGATATATAAATAAAAAACTATATTCCTTAAAAAAGGAAATTTTAATTAAAATCTAATTTTAGTAAGAACTATTATATAATAGTATATTATAAGTATATAGTTATAAGATATTATATTACTTATTTATATATAAAAGTTATTATTAAAAATAATAGAAATTTAGTATATTAAAATTAAAATTTATTTATCTTTTTTATTTATATTTTTAAAAGGTAATAATAGAAGTTTTATAATAATCTAACCTTATATAAGGCTTAGGGAGCTTCAGAACTAGATAGAGTGTAGATACCTTAGATATAGCGCTAGAGGTACGTAAGCGAGCTATAAGCGAGTATAAGTATATAAATATATTAGGGGAAGCTAGAAAAGGAATAACTTATTAGGATTAATTTATATACTATAAGTAATACTACTTTATTAATACTTAACTATACTAGTTATTACTTTTTTCCTAATAATTCTAATCCTCTAACTATATAACGGGAACTAGCCTAGCTATATATTTAATATAAGCTATATAGTATAATATAAGCTTAGCGCCTCTTAAATCTAGAGGTAAATCTATATCTCCTAACTAAGAAGAAGAGTTAGAAATAAGAGTAATATATATTCTAAATACTATCGAAGAATAAATTATAAAGATTTAAAAATCCTAGCTATCTATTAAAGAAGACGATATTAAATAATAAGAGTTATAAGTACTTAAGAAACGTATTTAGGAATTTAATTAGAAGAGGAAAGCCCTTCTAAAGTAATAGTAGAAATAGCTTAATAATTTATTAACTAGCTATAAAAAGACCTTACTAGCTATATCTTATAAGCTAAACGCGCCCCTAATAATAATAAATTATAGGCGGGCGATAATTAAAGAGCGGTAACCCTAGCCTTAACTAAGAAGAATTTTATTAGTAAGGTATATATAACTTATAAACGTCCTAAGGTTAAAGACCTTAAGCCCTACTATAGGAGGAACGTTAGGGAGTATACTAAATAGGTTTAATTAGTAAAGATATCCTTCTAAATTAGCCCTAAGATATATCTTTTAAAGGAGTTAAAAATCCTATAAATAATATAGTTCCTTAAGGGTACTAGGTACTCCGTAAGATATATAATACTTAAAAGTAGAGAGCTAAGATAGCTATACTATTAAGAGATATATATTTATAGGATTTATAAACTTCTTACTAAACCTTATAAAGGATTTAGTAAATAGGGAACTCTTAACCTTCTAAGTATATATAAATATAAGGTAGAAAGAAAACTAGTATTATAGTTTAAACTACGGCTAAGAATAGCCTAATAGATTAACTATAAGATAAGAAGGATTATTTAAGAAAGGAAAGTTAAGAGTATAAGGAGGCTCGCTAGTTTATATAATACCTCTAAGAGGTTATATATATAAGTATATAATAGTTATATATTAACTTATAAAGTATTACTTTTAATAAGGCGAGTCTTTAGCCTCCTTAGCCTTAAGCTCCTAATATTACCCCCCTTCTCCCCTCCTCTAGGCTATAGTATATCTTTATATAATAATAGTTAACTATCTATACTATAGTAGTTAACTATAGTTAACTATCTTCCTTATTAGAGTATAATATTAGCTCTTATATTAGCCTAATATTTATTTCTCCTACTACGAGAGGTCGACTATTTCTTTTCTATAATTACTACTCCCCTCTAGTTTCCGGATACTTTATATAAGATAATAATATATTATATAGTTATTACTTCTTTCTACTTCTTATAATATTACTTAACCGCTTTTCTATTTAGTCTTATTTATAAATAAGAGCTCTCCTCTTTTTATTTCTACTTCTTTCTTATTTTATTATTTTTAACTACTAGCTCTATTCTCGTCTTTTTTTTCTTTTTTTTTTCTATTATCCTATTACTATCTTTATATAATAACTTATCCTTCTCTCTTTAATAGAGTTATTAATATTAGTATAGAATTTTCGTCTATTCTAGCCTATATAATAAATTTTAACTCTAATTAAGCTTTAATAGCCTTACCTACCCCCGCTATACCTGCTATTATTAATATAGTTTATTTATTCTTTATATATTTATAGGTACTTCCTATAGTAGAAGAGGATAAATACTATTATATATAGTTTAAATTAATAGATATTACTAATCTATACCTTTTTTAAGTCTATTATATAGCTCGCTAGGTAAGTAGCCTTTTTTTACTTCTTATATAACTATACTAATATTTACTACTTAATATAAGGTTTAATAAATACCTACTTATCTCTTCTTTTTATAAGTTAATAGCTAGGATCGCTCCTTAATTACTATTTAATAAATAAGTACTAAGATCTAGTCTTTTATATAATAATCCTTATTAATTTTAGTTTCTCAGCTTACTATAACCCGTTAATTATATATTAACGTTATATTAATTACCTTTTATAGTACTCCTTTCCCTATCTCCTATACTTATAATTTATATAAGAACTTTAGGAATATCGTATAAATTACTAAATTTTATAAAGATACTTATATATTTTATAAATAGAAGTTCTATCGGTAGTATTATTCTTATTAGGATAACTAGGAGGCTTTTATACCTCTTATACCCTTAGCTATTCTTCCTCCTAATATTTATAATATAGAGGATTAGCCGTAGGTATAATAATCTATTTTTATCTAGTATAATTTAGTACTTTTACCTCTCTTTACCCTAGGAATTTAGTTAATAATCTATAGAATAATAAAAGTCCTTATCTCTCTACCGTTATATTTATCTTCTACTAGTACTTATTATTAGGAAGCTACTTTTTTTATATAAGTTAGTCTTCTAAGGCCGCTATATCTTTTAGTATAGTTTTAAATTTCTAAATAAGCTTAGTCTAGTCTATTCTTTTTATTAAATATTATATTTACTAGCTTCTTCCTCTCTTTATATAATACTTATTAATAATCTTCTTAATTATATATTCGTCTTTATTATTCTATTATATTAGCGGGGGTTACAGGTTATCTATTTATTAGAAGAATAAGGAGTTATTTACTACTAGGTAGACTTAATCTATATAAAAGACGTTATAGATTTTAGGGGGAGTATCTTAATATTTTATATACTAGAGTTTACTTTATAGTATTTTATTAAGACTTTATATTTTTATATATATATAGTTTACTAGGATAAAAAAAATCTTATATACGAAATTAAGTAGAATTATTTTAATAAACTAGTTAATAATCTAATATTACTTTATTATTTAATTATTTTTTATTTATTCTATTTTATTAGATTTAAAGGAGTTTTATAAGCTATTAATAATATTATTATATAGTATTATTTTAATATATAATCTTATATAATACTATATTAGTTCTTCATTTTTAGTTAATTTTTCTTTTTTTCATTAAATTTATCTCGGTTCCTAGGGTGCCCCTCTTCCTAGTACGCTACTTTAGCCGATCAACAGATTGGACTGGCTTGCTGGCTCGGTGGTGGTCGTGTCTCTTCCGCGCCTCCGGTAATAAGGACTGATCAGCAATCAGTCACTTAATCACTCAGCCAGTCAGGGAGTCATTGGGATGATTGGACGCTTAAGCTTTACCCCCTGTTGCTGTTGCTACTACTTCGGTTATAGAGCTGCCCGACTGGGGAAACCGAGGATGGCCGAGAAGAGGAAGACGTAGTGGACGTAGTGCTATGATTAGGGTGCGGAGTATGTCTTCCTTGGATGACCTGCGAAAGCATGGAGAAGATTGGAGAAAAGGAGGGGGCATATTTAGGTCTTCTAGCGGTTTTCTTGTGCTATGAATGATCTTTGGTTAGTTTTTTTGCTGTTTCGTCCTGATACTCTCCTCTTCTCGACTCCAAGCCTCTCTCACTCACTCTCTCCGTTGCGAAAGATATACCTTCTTTTCCCCGTCACGATCCAACCAGAGGTACATCCCTTGTTCCCAGATTGAAGGGTTACTTCACTCAATCGCCACGGACAGGAAAGCCAGATACCCTCAAAACCATGGGCGGAATCAAACCGACAGAGCACCGCGAGGCCGCGATGGTCTCGCACCCGCCGAACCCAGCTTTTGAAGACGAGACCACGAAGGAGCAAAAGAACTCAGTCGAACAACTCGAATACGTGCCCTCGCCGTCATCACCAGCAGCACAACCAAAAAAGCCACGACTGCGCTCCCATGACCAGGGCGACGTCGCACTGGACCTCCTCTCCAACCCCACCGTCCCTGCCCCCGATCCGGCCGACGAGAAGCGGCTCGTCCGCAAGATCGACCGGATGATCCTGCCCTACCTCGCCGTCTGCTACGCCTTCTTCTACGTCGACAAGACGACGCTGTCGTACGCGGCCATCTTCGGGATCGAGGCCGACCTGGACCTCCGGGGCACGGATTACAACTGGCTCAGCAGCCTGTTCTACTTTGGTTTCCTGGCCTGGGCGCTGCCGACGGCGTTGCTGATGCAGCGGTTCCCGGTGGGGAAGTATCTTGGGGTGAATATTTTCCTTTGGGGCGTGCTGTTGATGGCGCAGGCGGGGGCGACGGTGAGCTTGGCTCTTTCTTTTTGTCCTGGAGGAGAAGCCGCTTAGCTCGAGGGAGTGGACAACATCGACGGAGACGGATGGTGTATAAGCGACTGCGTGTCTAACAAGCTGCTGATGTTTCCGATCCGAACCAGAACTTCGCAACCCTCGGCGCGCTCCGGGCACTATCAGGAGCGGCGGAGGCGTGCGCGGACCCGTCCTTCATGCTGATCACGTCGATGTGGTACACGCGCCGACAACAGCCGGTGCGGATCGGACTATGGTACGTATACGCCGTGATCCTGTTTCGTTGGGAAGAAAGAGCTGCGTCCGCTCACAGGTAAACGACTCCAGGTACACGGCCAACGGCTTCGGGATCGCACTCGGCGGACTGCTGGGCTATGCCATCGGGCACATCCGCGGCTCGTTGCCGTCGTGGAAGTATGAGTTTTTGATAATCGGGTCCGTCCGCCGCCGCCTTCTCTCCCCCATCTAACTGACCGCTCTCTCTCTTCCAGCGCCCTCTGCGCCATCTGGGGCATCGTCCTCTTCCTCTTCCTCCCGGACAGCCCCGTCAGCGCACGCAATCTGAGCGCCGCCGAGAAGCGGCTCGCCGTCGAGCGACTCCGAGCCAACCAAACCGGCGTCGAGAACAAAACGCTAAAGCCATACCAAGTGCGCGAAGCGCTGCGGGATCCGAAAACACCACTCTTCTTCCTGCTCGGCCTCGTGCACAACCTGCCCAACGGGGGGATCTCCAACTTCGGCACCCTCATCATCCGCGGGTTCGGCTACTCGACGCTCGTCACCGCGCTCATGCAGGTGCCCTACGGCATCCTCATCGCCCTCGCCATCCTCGCCTGCGTCTTCCTGAACGACTACGCCGCCACCCGGTCCCCAGGCCGCCACACCCGCTGCTCCTTCATCATCCTCTTCACGCTGCCCAACCTCGCCGGGGCGCTGGGTCTGCGCTTCGTCGCGCCCACCCACCACCTCGCGCGACTGTGGTGCTACTACCTCACGGGGCCCTACAACGCCGCCTTCGTCCTCCTGCTCTCCCTCGCCACCGCCAACACCGCCGGCCACACGAAGAAGGTCCTCACCAACGCCGTCCTCTTCCTCGGCTACTGCGCCGGCAACATCGCCGGCCCCTTCTTTTACCGCCCCGATCAGGCCCCGACCTACCCCCTTGGCATCTGGTCCATGGTCGTGTGCCACGCGGCTGAGATCGTCCTTGTTCTGCTGTTTCGTGGGATCCTTGCGCGCGCGAATGCGCGCCGTGACCGTGCGTGTCCACTGGATCCCGCTGAGATCGGCGATGAGACGGCGTTTGGCGACTTGACGGATCGGGAGAATCCGCATTTTCGGTACGTCTATTAGGTGTGAGGGGGTGGTAGTTGGTGGGAGATAGGAGATTTTTCGGAGACGTGTACTTGAAGCGGGAGTCGGTAGATCTTTTGCGAGAGAAGGTTGCTTGGAAAGGAGACGGGTAGAGAGATAGAGAGATAGAGAGAAAGAGATGCGATGTGATAGATGATTCCACCATTAGATGAGAACGTTCATGATATCCCAACCCAGCCACCATGCAGATCATAAATGAAACAAGCACCAACCAGATGCCACAAGGAAACGCCACGTCACCCCTCTATCGTATATGAAGGGGTGGGAATGCAAAAGATGAGACAACAAGCCCAAGATGCCATGAGAACGGAAAACAAACCGAAAAGGGGATGAGGACCAGTCCGGGAAAAGCAGACGATGACGATGATGATAGCCTTTTCCAGCATGAACGGGACAAATCCAAAACCAAGAGAAACGAAGAGAAAAAAAAGGAGGACCGGGTATATATACAACAACCAAAAAAGGCGAAGCAGAAAAAGAAAATCACGTACGCGCCTTCACCTCACATCTTCCCCCCACTTCCCTCCGCACCAGCACCAGCAGCACCAGCAGCAGCAGGACTAGCAGCAGCAGGACTAGCAGCCCCACCAACCCCGGCCGCCGTCACCGCACCCGACGGTACCGCGCTGCCCCGACGACCCCCGCCATTCGCCTCCCAATTATCCAGCAACCGGCCGACCTCACGGAAGCTCACCGGCTTCGTCATATACAGATCGAACCCGCTGACAAACGCCTCGCTCTGATCGCGACCAGCCGCAAGGCCCGTAAGCGCAATGATCAGGCAAGGGGACGTTACCACCGCGGGCGCCTGCGACGGCGACCGCTGCTGTTGCTGCGACTGCTGCTCGGCGGCGAGGAGGCCCGCCTCGATGGCGCGGATGCGACGGGTGGCCTCGAAGCCGTCGAGGACGGGCATGCTGATGTCCATGAAGACGATGTCGGGCGGGGTGCCCTGGCGGGCGAGCCGGTCGAAGGTGGCGACCGCTTGGGCCCCGTCCTCGGCCAGGGAGAAGGACGAGTACCGTCGCTTGCGCATGAACGTCTGCAGCAGCCGCAGGTTGATCTGGTTGTCGTCCACCAGGAGCAGCCGCGGCGAGCGGCTGGGGGTGTTGGTGGCGGTGACGGCGGCGGCGGCGGCAGCGGCTGCCACGGCGGGCGGAGGGAGGGATGGCAGAGGGCTGGGGTTGGTGCGTGGAGGTGGTTGAACGGTTGCAGGGTCAGTCTTGAGGGCGTCTGCTGCCGTGGGAGTCGGGCTGCCCTCCTGCTGCTCCTCCTCCGCCTCCGCAACGGCCGTCACCGAGGGCCACTTCTTCGGTGGGCTCGGTACCGGCAACTTCGGCGCGATCTGGGTGGGCGTGTTGCTGTCCGTCATCGCCAGCGAAGGCCTCGCCTCCATCGCCTCCTCAGACAGCAGCTTCGGGGCGTGCTGGAGCACGTCGAAGGGCGACATGGGCGAGTTGGAGAGGGCCAGGTCGGCGAGCTGCTGCGAGTCCTCCTTCGGCAGCACCGACGCCAGCCGCTCCTCCAGACTCGGTTTCGAGCCCGGGAAGGGGAACTCCTCCTTGCCCCCGTCCGCGTCGACCTTGCTGGGCGACTGAAACGACTTCATCGCCATCTGCGCGTTCGCGCTGCTCTCGTTGCCCAGCGTCTGCCCTTGCTTGAGCAGCGAGATCTCCGGCACCTCGTCGTCGCCCGTCGAGATCGTGATCTGCTCCACCTGCGTCGCCATGTTCTCGACGACCGGGGCGAGGTCCGGGTTCGGAAGGTTCACGGGCACAAGCGGGTTCTGCGTCAGGTGGACGCTGGCGGGGACCGATTGACCGAGACGGTCGATGGCGAATCGCAGGGCGCGGGCGAGCTTGTAAGGACCGACGGGGAGCGAAATAAATTCGAGGAGGTTGTTATGGGAGTACAGCTTCGTGGACGCGTAGCGGGAAGCGTTCGTGCACAGCACCAGAATGATGGTATGATGATGGCGGTGTTCATCCTGAACGTGTTAGTAACGCGATAGGGTACATATATATCACAAGGTCCACTTACAGGACGCAGAACAGCCAGCAGCGCCGGAAGATCAAACTCGTCCACCACCACGACATCGTTCTCCACACCAGGCGTCCAGTCCGACAGAGCCTGAAACCCAAACCACTGCACGAAGCAGCCGGAGAGCAAGCCCCTCAAGCTCATGGCGGCCTCCCGCTGCTCGGGCGTGTAGTCGGGATGCTCCCGCCAGAACATGGCCGCGCGCATCTCCGGCGCCCGCTCCCGCACCAACGTCATGCTGTCGTCCTTGACCCGGTCCGCCAGACTGCCGCCGGAGCTGGGCGTGGTCGTGCAGCTGCGCAGCTCGGACATCATCGGCAGCCGAACCGTGACCTCCGTGCCGACGCCCACGGTGGACTTGACGTGGATGTCGCCGTTCAGCGTGCGCACGAGCCCCTTGACAAGCGACAGGCCCAGCCCGGTGCCGGGATTGAGGCTGGACTCCTGCGCGAACGGCGTGAAGAGCTTCGTGCGCATGTACTCGGGCGAGATGCCCTGGCCCGTGTCCGTGACGGTGAGCGTGACGATCGCGGACGGTTCCTCTTGCGCGTTGGCGCTCTGCGGCTTCGGCTTGATGTTCTCCGCCTCCAGCTTGACGCGGATATGGCCCCGTTGGGTGTACTTGAGCGCGTTACCGTACAGGTTCATGATGATCCGTCGAAACGCCCCGGGCTGCGTGACGAACGTCCACTTCCGCGGCGCGATGTCGATCAGGATCTCCACGTCGGATTTCCGTGGCCCGGCGACCCGTCGCTCGTCGCTCTTCGACGCCGTGTTCGCGGCCTCGAACGTGGTGATGTCCTTGAAAATCTGTCCAGTGGACACGCCTTCGACGACCTCCTCGGTAAGGATGGCCAGATCGACGTCGCTGTAGATGTTCAGGAGCGGCTGCAGTCCGGGAGCGACCGCCGCAAGGGCTTTTCGCGACCTTCTCGCCTTGCTGATGCTCTTCTCAAAGGCGTTCATCTTGCTGTAATCCAGGACCATGTTGATGGTGTCCAGCAGCGTCCGCGCGCACGACGCCGCCGTGTCGACAAGAGACTGCTGGAAGGACGTGCACTCGGTGTCGCCCATGAACTCGCACGACGCGAGGATGCCGTGAAGGGGAGAGCGGAGCTCGTGCGAGATCGATCCGATGAAATCGCTTTTCTGCTGGTCCGCCGCGAGCGTCGCGAGCCGTCCGATCTCGGTCATAACGCAGTTGCAGAAGGCGATGCAGAAGAGGAAGTCCGGGTTGTGGGAGATGTCGTAGTAGTCCTGGGCGTTGTAGACGAAGCAGCTGGACCAGTTCGACGTAGCAGAGTTCCACAAGGGCAGGAACACCACCTGTCGCGCTCCGGGGAAGTGGCTGCTTAACAGCTCGGCTTCGCCCGGGGACGGCACGTCGCGTTTGGTCTGGTGGATATCGAAGCTGCTAGGCATGGCCGTATCGGTGTCCGACGTGCTCGAGCCGGCGTAGCCGTCAGGATCCAACATAAACAGCTTCCCACGAGGATGCCGCTTGATCAGTTTCATGATGTCCGGCGGGGACAGCGGCGTGAACGTCCTCGATGGCTTCCGGTGCTTCGGACACCAGTCGCCCGGCGACTCCCGCGATCCCAGCACGGCCGATGATATCTGCTCCGTAGGATGTCCGGTGTGCCCTGCCGCATGCTTGTCGGATGCATTCTGCTCCGCAGCTCTGGTCAGATCGCTCAGCGACTGTCGTCGGCGGAAGATGTCGCCCGCCGTCACGTCTTCCGTCTGCGACGTCTGGTCCCGCGAAGTGATCATGTGTGGCGTCGAGGTATCCATAAACACCACTCCACCGCCCTCCTCCAGCGAAAGCGATTCGTACAAGAGACTCGCCGCCCGTTGAAAGGTGTTCAAATGATCTTGGTCTTCCACACGTGCCGGCACTGGCGCTTCTTCCACCGCCATCCTCTCTTCCGATCTCGTCGAGCGCGCCTCGTCCGAATGGTGCTTCCTCTGCAGCGCCCTCGGCCTCGCGCGATGCCCGTCAGAGCTGCGCTCCGGCCTGATCCCGTCCGCACTGCTTCTCCTCCTCTTGCCGCTCTTGTCCGGATCCACGAAGGCGCTGATGCCGCTGTTCATCCGGAGCACCTTCTTCCGCTCCTGTCTCTCCTTCACCATCTCCAGATACCGCATCACATTCCCGGCCATCTTCTTCAGAAACTTCAGATCCCCGGCGCCCACGCCCTCCTCCCGCGGCCGAGTGTCCATCGCGAACACGCTCCCGATCGCCGTACCCTTCTTCGTCCGGATCGGCACGCCCACGTAATACCGGTACCCCGGCTCCCCCTTGACGAACGGGAGGTCCCGGAAGCGCTCGTCAGCGGCCAGATCGCCGACCTCGAAGCAGCTGGGCCCCTCGTCGATCCCGGTCATCTCGACGGTGTGCTTGTACAGCCGGCCGGTCCGGGGCCCCTGGCTTCCATTCCCCTCGCACCGCCACTCCGCATCCTCCTCGTTCCCGTACACCGGCTCCTCGTCGTCGTCGTCATCGTCACCGCGCGTCCGGGTGCCCTCCGCGACGATGTACTGGGTGTCCCGGTCGATCAGGCTGATGAGCGCGCGCTGGCAGTCCAGCCGCCACGCGACCAGCTGCGCGTGGGTGACGAGGATCGAGTCCGGGGCGGAGGAGCGGTGGAAGGCCTCGAAGGTGTTGGTGGTGGAGGTGATGGGGCGGTAGTACTTGTAGAGCTCCCGGGCGCGGAGAGCACTTTTCGATGACGCCGGCACAGAGCTCGCCGGCGGCGTGGGGGAGAACTGCTGGCGGAGGAAGGCGGGCGTGTAGCTGGAGGAGTCTCTCCTCGGCGAGCGCTCCATGGCTGCCCGTTGCAATCCCGAATGGGAACTGCGGTATGGGAAGAAGACGATATCTCCGAAGATCTAACGAGCAGGTCCGACTGGTCTCGTGCCAGGAGATTGTAGGATAGGATGTGAGGTGAGGTGGAGGAACCGCTTCCCCTAACGGCCTCAGGGACAACCACGATAGACGTCGTCAGGACAGTGGGCGGGGAAGAAGGAGGACGAGAGAGAGGATTCGGAGGAAGGATTGATCGGACTGCGGGAAGATCATGGCGCCGGCGTGGGAGTCGCCCAGGTAAAGAAAAAAAAAATGGATCGGGTAAGGTGGGTTTGGGGGAGTGGGAATGGGACGATATGGGCGAACAGGGTCGAGACTAGATGACTAGGGGCGGCGGTGCGTTTGCTCGGACGGGTGGGGACACGGGTGGGAACGGTGGAACGGATCGTACAGCTAAAACGAATAGTACGGGATGTACCTGAGGCCTCGACCTTCCCCGGGACGAGGCTCCGTCCACGCCACAACGGCTGGTTTGCTGGTTGCAAGGCGCACGCGTCGTCGTGGCGCGTCAGGAGGAAAGGAGATGATGGTCTAATGACCTCCGAGATAAATGTATATAATGGAGGAAAAATCAAGGAATTTGGAATAAAGAGAAAGGATTGAATTATTAAGAAAAAATCGCATATAATCTTAATACTAAAATAAATCAAATAAATAATAAAAGAAAACGAAAATCAAAGAAATTCAAAGATATATATTTTTTCTACTCCTACTACCTAATTGATTATTACTCGGAAAACCTTTGCCAACTGAGAGAATTTGGATAGATATATATTTTTCCGAAAGGGAGCCAGAAAACGAATTTTGGACGATATTTGTGACTACCCATTGAAAAGGAGAAGGCCTACAGGTACAGATCATGAAGTTTGAAAAAAGAGAAGATATTCCACTCAGCAGACCAGCTGCAGAGCATCATCCCCTCACGACCTACTTCCATTCTTCCTTCACCAACACCATCACACCCTCCCCTCATTTCCTGTCCCCCCACCTCACGCCGCTCCTTCCACCCCCTCCACCCCACTTTTCACCCCAGAACAGATCCCGCACTCCGGAAACAGGGCCGCGCAAAACTCGCGGATCGGCGTGTGCGGCCCGTGGTCAGAGGCGAACGGATGACCTCGCGCGCACCGCCACTCCCACTGCCCGTCCGCGTTGCGGGCGAGGTGGTTCTCCGCGTGCGCGAAGCATTCAAGCTTGAAGGTGATGGTGTCGAAGGGCTGGGGGCGAAGTTTGTCCCGGGGACGGGAGCAGACTGCAGTAGTGCTGGCGTCTTCCGGATGAATAGGGTCGACAGATGCATCAAGAGAAGGAGCTGGAGACTCGAACTCTGCCTCCCGAAAGGCCCGCGCAGTATGGTACCAGATCCAGAGCTGCGGGATAGCGGGAGAGAGCGTGTCAGCGAACCCAGCAAGTAAAGGAAGGAAAAGCCAGTGATTTACCGGATTCCACAGCGGATCCCCAACGGCGACGATGCGCAGCTCCGCGCACTCCAGCCGCTCCATCGCCGCCAGCTGGCGTCGGACGTTCGCCCGGACGGGCCAGGCGGTCGGGACGGTGCGGGGGTCGCGCGCGCCCAGCATCTGCGAGCTGACCTTGAGCAGCAGGGTCGCGTGGCGGACCCGGCGCAGGCGCGCCGCCGGCAGCCGCCATGGCTGTGCCGCTGCCTGGTTCGTGTGGTCGAGGATGAGGGTGAAGGGGGCCCGGCGCAGCAGCACGGCCGTGTATTCCGCGCTCACTTGCCGCGAGACTAGCAGCGGGGCGGCGTGCGGCTTGAGCGGGGCCTTCGGGGCGCGCCAGGGCGGCCAGGCGAGGTGGAGGGGCGGGAGGATGGAGGTGATGCGGGTGGGGAGCGCGGAGGGGGTCTGGGCGGGAGAGGCGGGGGCGGAGGCGGGGGCGGGGTCGGGAACGGGGTCGTAGGTGGGCGAGGCGGAAGATACGAGGTGGTCGTAGACGAGATTTCGGAGCTCGGGAGGCAGCTGGAGGAAAGGGAAAGGCGGTTGCCGTCGGAAGGGCTTGAGACGGCGGTAGTAGGGTCGGAGGAGCGGGATGGAGACCAGGACGGAGAGGACAGTGGTGAGGATGAGGTAAGTCAGTGGAGCGGACATGGCGGCAGGGTGATGGTGGGAGGTCGCAGGAGGAGAGTGAATCTACGAAAGATAGACCGGAATGTTCAATCTGAACCAGAACGAACGAACGAGAGGAAGAAAGATAAAGTCATAGTCTCGGTGGCCGCCCATAATTCCATCAGCCAGGGCGGGATTGCCCTTTGTACTCCCCGAATGTGGCTGCCTGGCGGGGGATGATGGAGCTCCTACCACGCTGCACAGCCTCACCGACATTCCCCCCTTGTAGCAGGATAGACTGATCCGCTCCCGACACCGTGCGATGATCGTTCGGGTTCTGGAAGTGGTGGGGCTGAGTACGGTCCCGGATCGACGTGATGAATACACATGTTTGTACTCTGCCGAGTGAAGGTCTGCAAACTCGAGGATTTCAATGTGGTCTATTCACTTCGGTATATAAAAATTCACTTTTGAAAATCTTAAGCGCTTCAGATACGCCTTGGTCTTCGACTGTAAGAACCTCGGTGCTACATATTGCAAGAGGAAGAAGTGGGGAAATATGTTCAGAAAACCATTCCATATATTAAGCTACCTGTAGCTTGCTAGATGCTGAGAACCTATGCATGAACCAACCCTTATTCCGTAAAAACCCAGGCGCGCGCCTTGTGAAAATCCATAAACGCCTCATTGCTTGGTATCATCATCATCATATCCTCATGACCTTCTATGCGAGTTCGATCCTTCACATCCACGGCCGTCGCCGCCATCGCTCAACTTCTATCCTCTGCCGACTTCAGACTCCCCCTTAGTCGTAAAGGTCCATCTCACCATCCACATCCTCTAACTCCTCGATCGCATCCTCCTCATCATACATGTCCTCGTCCATCTCAGACTCCGTGTGGTTAGGCAAGACTTGGATGTGACCATCTTCCAAGACCACCTTGGCAGTCTCGCCATCCTTGATTGCACCTCTGAGGATGAGCACCGCCATACGGTTGAGGACTTCCTTCTCGATAAGCCTCGCCAGCGGTCTGGCACCATAGGCAGGCGAGTAACCGGCAGATCCAAGGTAGTCGCGAACTTCGTCCGTCATGTCGATCTTGATGTTGCGACCGTTGGTCTGGAGACGCTTCTGGATCTCGACCATCCGTACATCGACAATCTTCCGAATCTCCTTCTTCGTGAGACGGTTGAAGATGACGATGCTGCTGATACGGTTGAGGAATTCAGGCAGGAAGTAGTTGCGGAGTGCACCCATGACCATCTCCTTTGTTGTGGGATCGATCTTTCCATCGGGTGCGTTTGGACGCGAAAGATATTCGGCACCCAGATTGGAAGTCATGACCACGATGCAGTTCTTGGCGTCGACAATGCGACCTTGACCATCGGTGATACGTCCATCGTCCATGAGTTGGAGAAGGACGGTCAAGACTTCCTTGGCAGCCTTCTCAACTTCATCGAACAAGAGGATCGAGAATGGACGACGGCGGAGAGCCTCGGTGAGCTGACCACCAGCATCGTGTCCAACGTAACCTGGCGGAGCTCCGATCATCCTGCTGAGAGAGTGACGCTCCTGGTATTCAGACATATCGAACCGGATCATGGCCTTCGGGTCATCGAACAAGAACTCAGCAAGAGCCTTCGTAAGAAGGGTCTTACCAGTACCGGAAGGACCGCAGAAGAGGAAGCTAGGTGGCTGGTTGGGGTTCGAGAGACCAGAGCGCTGGAGACGGATGGCGTTCGAGACGGACTGAACAGCCTCCTTCTGGCCAACAACGATGGCGCCCAGGTGCTTCTCCATGTGAAGAAGTTTGTCTTTCTCGCTTGTCTTCAGCCTTGTGACTGGGATACCAGTCCAGCGGGCGACAATCTCATTAATCTGGTCAGGACCGACTGCGTCGGTGAGAAGCGTTTCGCCCTGTTCGCCGCGACGCTCCATGGCCTCAGCATCTGCCCTAGCCTTCTCCTTCTCCAGTTGGACAATGCGAGCTTCAACGTCCGGAATGGCGTAGTACTTCAAGTCAGAAGCAGTCTGGATGTCGCGGAGACGCTCTGCTTCGGCCAACTTGGTCTTGAGCTGGTCAAGTTTGATCTTGGCTTCCTGGATCTCCTTGCCGCGGGCCTTCTCACTTTCATACTTCTCGCGGAGCGGCTTAAGCTCCTCCTCGACATTTGCCGCCTCCTGTTTGGCTTGGAGGAGACGTTCCTTGGAAGCCTCATCCTTTTCCCTCTCGAGAGCGTGGATTTCAATCTGGAGTTGACGAAGCTTCCTCTCCAGATTGTCCAGCGCCTCAGGTTGAGACTCGCGTGTGACACGAACAGCGGCCGCAGCCTCATCGATCAAGTCGACCGCAGAGTCCGGAAGCCGACGAGAAGTGAGGTAGCGTGCTGCAAGTGTGGCAGCGGCAATGATGGCAGGATCAAGAATTGTGACACCGTGGTGAGTCTCGTACTTCTCCTTCAAGCCGCGCAAGATGGAGATCGTTTCGCTGACACTAGGCTCCTTGACCAACACTTGCTGGAAACGACGCTCAAAGGCGGCATCCTTCTCGATGTACTTCCTGTATTCTCCGAGGGTTGTAGCACCAATGCAGTGAAGCTGGCCCCGGGCAAGCATGGGCTTGAGAAGGTTAGCAGCATCCATGCCACCTTCGCCACTGCTACCAGCACCCATAAGGAGATGGATCTCATCAACGAAAAGAACGATCATCTCCTTGGACTCCTCGATCTCTTTCAGGACGCCCTTCATCCTCTCCTCGAACTCACCGCGGTACTTGCTGCCAGCAACAAGTGAACCGACATCGAGCGAGAGTAGCTTGCAAGCTGCGAGGTTGGCGGGCACATCGGCGTTCACGATACGCTGGGCGAGACCTTCGACGACTGTGGTCTTGCCCACACCAGGCTCACCGATGAGAACCGGATTGTTCTTCGTTCTTCTGGAGAGGATGCGGATGACCCGTCGGATTTCTTCTTCTCTGCCGATGACAGGGTCGATCTTGCCTTCTCGTGCCATCGCAGTCAAATCGATGGTGAACTTCTTCAGATTCTCGTTCTCCGACTCCGCATCTGCCGTCTTGGAGTCTACCCTCTTTGTACCCCGGATTTGTTGGATAGCCTGGTCAATGAGGTTTGCCTTTGGCACATTGGCTTCGGCAAGACATCTCTGCACGGTCGAGTCTTGAACCAAAGCCTGGATGAGGTGGTCGATGGCAATGTAGCTATCCTTTTGAGTCCTCTGCAGCTCGGAGGCGGCCCGTAGCACCTTTGAGAATGAAGGAGCCATGGAGACATGCTCTGGCGGCGGGTCCTGGCTGGGGAGCCGGACCAGAGCCTTCTTCAAGGCACGGTCGAGTAGTTGGGGGTCGCCATGTGCTCGTTCAACGACTTGCCGGAAGAGGGGTGCTGAGGGTTCTGTGTTTTGCTGATCTTTCGAGAGGTCTGGCGGAGGGTCGATGAGTGCAACTGCAAGGTGTATCGGTTGCAGTTGCGAATGTGAATATTGTGTTGCGAGTTCTTGTGCGTCGGTTAGGGCCTGTGCTGCCCTATCTGTGAATTGCATGCCAGAAGCCATGTTGACTGTCTTGGCTGAGCGGTATTAGAGAAAAGGTAGAAAGGGAAAAAAGAGGTATTAGGGATTATTGCGTGAAATGTGCTTGATGTTGTTTTTCGTCTGTTGTTGCTGGACCAAGATGCGGGGGACGTTGGGCTTTTATAAGTGACCTTGGGAAGCCGGGGAAGCCGCAGGTAGTATCTGGTGATTTCCTGAATCGTCGAGTCCATTCGCATGGGTGGTGGTAGGTTGGAGAAGTTGGGAGAAACATCCAAGGCTGGCAGCCAATAGGATGACGTCAAACTTACCTGCAGCTCGCCTAGCACCTTCTTTCACCCCACCACATCTGTTGATGCCTGAGGCAATCTCGATGCTCGTTAGTGCCAGGGCAAGGCGCGGAACGAGAATGGCGCGCGGGGTTTACTGGAGCTTTCTTTGATCGACACGGTAATCATAGATACGCAATGTTGAAATTCAATGATCTCGTTGCTTGAGCTTCATGTACAGACCATCGATTCACGTCCTGGACATTTTCCTCCAAGCAAGAACTCCCTCAACAATAAAAGCTGGATATGAAGATACAGACGACATCGATTTGTCTCGATTCCTTCATTATTTTCACCTCAGAAGTAACTACCGAAGCTTCCGGACTGCATGCGGGGCTAGTGCTACCGCAAGGCTATCCGTCCGATGTCCATCCGGGATCCACGCGGAGGAAGGTCGGCTAGCGGGCTCTAGCTAGGCCTGCTCTTACGACATGTAGAAGAAACGTGAGAGCATCTCCCCACTTCAACTGCGTCCAGCCATTTCTAGACTGCTGGCATCCTGCCACTCGTTCTTGCTCTGCTTCTTTGCTTTGCGGTTCGAGCAGATATCAGCAACCCAACAGACGACGGCGAAACAGATAGCGAAGCATTGGAGGATGAGAATAATCAGGGTTGCGTATAGAGCGAATTTCTGGAAAGCATGTTAGCCATATCCTGCAAGCTACTCTGTTGCGGTTGCGTACGCTTTCGGCACATAGGCGGCTGAAGGTGCTGTTGCTCTGATTGTTGGGAATATTCGAACTGGCGTCGACGGGCTTGCTGTTGCTGAACTTGCAAGTCCAAGTCTGAATCGTGTCGAAACCGCCGGCATGGTTCAAGATGTGAGCATATACCACCGTGCAAAGGGTCACGACCACCGTCGGAAAACCGGTTGCTAATGCCAGAGCGGCACGGACAGTAGGTCGCCCAACTAGTGAGAACTGGTGAATGATTAGCCAGTGTATTCGGGCAATTCTCTCAGTTCGCGATGCTCACCCTCGGCACGAGCATAAAAATGAGGAAAACGCCATTGAAGATAATGACAGCTGTCGCGGATGCTATCAAGCCACTGGTTCCATGAACATCGAAGTGATCGCTCCACAACGGTAGCCACCAAGGGTTTGTGCTGTGATCCGAGTTATATACAGCCAAAGTGTCTGCAGCTGTTCCGAGTACGGCCACGGCAAGGCAAAATGTGAGGCCGGTAAGGGCAATCTGAGCGCCGCGGAAGTGTCCTGTATTGATCTTCATCCTGACTGCGATCCAAGCCGTAAAGATAATTAAATGTCTATGCTTCCAGGAGGGAGCACGATAGGCAAACAGGAATGAATCTCAGTCAATGGATTGAGAATCGAACGAAGGGCAGGCCTTTAAGGTTATCAAAAGAATGAAGAGAAGGAGCGGGTCGACCGAACCTGGGGAGATCTACACTTTAAAACATCGTGAGTTGCAATGATGGTTTGACCTCTGAATAACCTTGCAGAAGTCGAATAGGCATTGGGGCCGCCATCAAGGAGGTCGGTAGTCCCCGCAATATCTCCTTCGGCGCGTACTATTTTCAGCCTTTCAGAGGTCGGAATGAGGCAGGCCAGCAGTTGGCCCTTCTTCTAAACGCTCGCCATTAAGCTTAGCCAGCAAAATCGCATGGATAAGCTTGTTTGGGAGTGTTCCTATGCTGAAGGAGGTTAGTACTTGCGCAGGTTCCGCTTTGAACACTCCCAGAGCACACACGGCGCGAAAGAGGATGAGCAGTTGGCAGAGCATCAAATCACAGTCTGGTTCCTGCAGCGGGGAAGTTTGAGCGCATGCAGGTGCTGAAACGGCACAACGGGTGTGGTCGATGGCTCCTTCGGTTAGCAAGGCGAGGCTATTTATGGGGCCTGAGAGGCCGTGGTCGAGGTCCAGCGCTTAGAGATGTTAGAGTTCAGCCAATCAACACGATGCGCTGGCATCGTGGAACTTGAAGAGCGTAAAATGCCAGAAGGAGTCTGTCTCGTGCGGCAGTTCACCATGGCACGCTGGGGAAGTGTCGTCTTTCTCCCGACCAGCTGCCTGAAGATCATGAACTACAAATTCGTTAGGCATTAAAAAGCGGATGAGGCATCAAACTCCTCGGAGCGCAAGGCTGCTTCCCCGGTGCCCCACCATGAGTTTCAAGGGTCTGTGCTTCGGATGCGCTGACCGCCCTAGCCCTGTGGCCTTGCGGCCTAGCCAGGCGGCAGAAAAAAACGTGGGCTGCGGTCAATCTTATTTCCGCCGACGTTTTTTCATGTGCAGGACTCACAAGGAAACGCGGGCGCGTTAGATCTTTCTGCAAGATACCCAGATACCCTGCTACAAAACGCCAATATGAAGTACGTTCTGGTTTCTGGCGGTACGTTCACTGTGATCCCTTCCGAGGCGCGCTTCTAACGATATGACAGGCGTGGTAAGCGGAGTTGGCAAGGGAATTATAGGTACTACATAACAATGCGAAAACAATACCCACCGACTAATTGGAGATGCGTGTGCCAGCCTCTTCCTCTGGATTGCTACTCAAAACCCTCGGCCTGAAGGTTACGGTACGAGAAAATAGACCCGCGTTGCGCAGGCCTTCCGCTTATCAGTCACAACTAGGCCATTAAGATTGACCCGTACATCAACGTCGATGCTGGAACGATGAACCCGAAGGAGTACGTTTTCCGATGGAACCATGATCAGGGGTCCTAGGCTAAACATATTTGAAGGCACGGAGAGTGTTTTGTGCTCAAGGATGGCGGCGAATCGGACCTGGACTTGGGAAACTACGAGCGGTACGGCTTTCAGGCTTGATCAATACGCCCACAGCATGAATTGACGGCTCTGCAGGTACCTAGGCCTCGACCTCACGAGCGATAACAACATCACGACCGGAAAGATCTACAAGCAGGTGTGTACTAAAGTTGTGTATGGGTCCGGACATGGGTTTACAAGTGACGTAGGTGATCGAGAAGGAACGTAGAGGAGACTATCTGGGCCGCACTGTTCAGGTCGTTCCGCATGTCACCAACGCCATCCAGGATTGGATCGACCGCGTTGCGAGGATTCCCGTCGACGACTCCGGAGAGGAACCGGATGTCTGCATCGGTATGTCCCAAATCGCTGCCTGAGATTGCGATCATCAAACTGACCTCCTACTTCCCAGTCGAATTGGTATGTACGATTCTTGTTGCCACCGAACTGCGCCTAGCTCTCCACGAAATCCCAGACTTCTTGCATCACTATCCCAGATAAGATTGCTGTTGCTAATACTCCTTTAAGGGCGGTACCGTTGGTGACATTGAGAGCATGCCGTTCGTTGAAGCTCTCACTCAGCTCAGGCATAAGGCTGGCAAGAACAACTTCATCAACATCCATGTCTCCTACGTTCCTGTTGTCAACGGCGAACAGAAGACCAAACCTACACAGCACGCAGTTAAGAGTGTGCGGAGTGCTGGCCTCATTCCGGACCTGGTGAGTCAAAACCAAAACTTCACTTCTACCCCTTCAGCAAAGTTAACGTGTGTAGATTGCCTGCCGTTGCGAGCGACCCCTTGAGTCCGGCACCATCAACAAGATCGCCATGAGCTGCCAGGTTGACCTTGAGCAAGTCGTTGCCGTGAGAGATATGCCCACCATTTACCAAGTTCCCCTCCTCCTGGAAGAGCAGGGCCTCCTCAAGGTTCTTCGCAAATCCTTGAACCTGGATACCATCAACATCTCGCCAGTATTGGTGAACAAGGGTGCAGAGATCTGGCAAATGTGGAAGACCATCATTCCCAAGGACTACTCAGAAAATGTCGACATTGTCCTGGTCGGCAAGTACATTGAGCTCCATGACGCCTACCTCTCCACCGTCAAGTCTCTGGAGCACGCGGCCATGCGGTGCGGTCGCAAGCTTAACTTGATCTGGGTGGATTCCGAGCATCTTGAAGACCAAACTCAGCAGACCAACCCCACACAATACCACAAGGCCTGGCACGATGTCTGCACTGCCGCAGGTATTCTTGTCCCTGGTGGCTTCGGTCAGCGTGGCACAGAAGGTATGATGAAGGCTGCCAAGTGGGCCCGGGAGCACAAGACCCCTTACCTTGGCATCTGCCTGGGCATGCAAATCGCCGTTATCGAATACGCGCGCGACATCTGCGGCTTCAAGGGCGCCACATCCGAGGAGTTCGATGCCAACGCCGAACACAAGGTCGTTATCTTCATGCCCGAAGGATCCAAGGAGAAGCTGGGCGGTACCATGCGTCTCGGCACCAGGGCCACCCACTTCCAGCCCGGAAGCGAATACAGCAAGCTCCGCGCTCTGTACGGCGAAGCTACCGTTGTGGAGGAGCGCCACCGTCACCGGTACGAGGTCAACCCCGAGTACATCGATGCTCTTGAGAAGGCCGGCATGAACTTCATCGGCAAGGACGACACCGGCAAGCGTATGGAAATCATCGAGATGAAGGATCACCCCTGGTTCGTCGGCGTCCAGTACCACCCGGAGTACATCAGCCGCGTGCTTGACCCATCTCGCCCGTACCTGGGCTTCGTGGCCGCTGCTTCCGGCTGCCTCGACCGCATCACGAAGGAATATCTCC
This sequence comes from Myrmaecium sp. VS I D KN 1, assembly GCA_019775845.1. Classification (NCBI taxonomy): domain Eukaryota; kingdom Fungi; phylum Ascomycota; class Dothideomycetes; order Valsariales; family Valsariaceae; genus Myrmaecium; species Myrmaecium sp. VS I D KN 1. The sequence continues at coordinate 728,078 of JADQAV010000018.1, read as the reverse complement.
GTGACTTTAACATCGATGGCGCTGCCAACGGCACGCACTTCTAGACTCGAATATAGACTGGACAAAGGCAACAACAGTGGCGGCGGGCCTAGGGGTGTTTGTGGACTAGAAGGCAATGGAGGGTGAACAGCGTTACGATACTGGCGTTTGGTCCGAACAGGGATTCATAAAAAGAAAGAGATCAAGATTTTCCGTGCGGGAGGGGCAGGAGGGTGCATATCATTATCATAATCATTGTTGGCGTTTTCATCTTGGGTATCATGCATGTTGCGAGTTGGGAATGATGACGACGTGGAATTTGGGATGTGTACTAGATTTGCTGTATGGCTCCTTTGGTTGTGTACGCGGCACCCTGAAACATGTGCGTCGGAATATGCTGCATCGGAAGAGGGACGGGATGGCATAGGGAGCTTTGTTTCCATGTTAAGCTTACCACGAGCTTTGAAGCCGCGTTTTAGAGATAAATCTATAGACAGAAGTACAGAGAAAGACATCTTCACGTACGCTAAAGTGGTTTCCCACACAGCGCAGTATCTGTCGCGATGCAATTTGACTCGTATCCAGAAACCCTTACGCCGGTTACTATATGCTTCAATGAAAGACCCCTCATCCGAATGTACCGCACGCCTTGATATAACCAATTCCCGAAAAACTCCTGCCCAAACTACAGCCACACACACCATACACCTCATCCAAACTGGCCCGTCAAACCGCCACCCACACCCGCTCTCCACCATCTCCTCCCGCTGCCCTTCCTGCTCTGCCTTCCCTTCCCATTTGCCGCATTCCCGTTTCGCTGACTCCGTTCCCACATCTCATCTCCCCTCCACCTCTCGACCGCCTCCTCCACCCGCCACCCAGCACCCTCCAGATAGACCCTCGCGACATCCCACTCCACCTCCTTCGTCGCCACCATGAACCGTCTCACCTTGCTCTTCCTCAGCTCCTCCTCTTCTCCCTCCACCGGCCTCGGACTGAGGCTGGCGCCGCTGTAATAAGCGCCGGGAATGAGGATCGTGCGGCGGGCATGCAGAAGGTGGTCAGAGAAAAGGTTGTTATGGGACCTCAGCACGGATATGGGGACGCTGTAGCGGAGGGAGAGGCTGGGGAGGGTGTCGCGCTCCGGGTCGATGAAGTGAAGAACGTCTTCGCCGTGTTTGGCCGGCTTTTGGTCGGTGGTGGGGAGGGATGTGAGGAGGGAGTAAGGCGGCGGAGCATCGTCTGTGGAAGAGGCGGAGGGGGCGGATTGTGGTGCTGGTGCCGGAGGCGAATAGCTGGGAGGTTCGCGGAGGCCGGTGGAGGGAAGGGGAGACGGGTGGGTCGAGATTTGGCAGAAGGGACAGTAGGTTTGGAAGCGCGGGTTCGTGGCCAGGCAGGTACTACATATAGTACGGGTGCAGCAGGGGAGTTCGCGGGAGAATTGGAATCTGGAGAGCGATTTCGAGTCGTAGCTTGGTGGGCTGCTGATGGGCAGGAGGGAAGCACAGGTACAGCAGGCTGCGGACGACATGGTACAGTGCTGAATTAGTGGAGGAACATAAAGGGACGTAAATAAGTATGGATGTTAAGGGAGTACAGAGTACCTCAAGACATCGCTCATGTTAAGCACGAGATGGAGTCGTGGATGTCATCGGAAGGCGGGCGAGTGGCAACCGAAGTGAACCGCGGCTTTTCAGGGTCCGATAAGATAAGGGTGCAGATTTTGCCAAGACTTGAAGTTCGCTTGCGAGGCCCACACCAGCCAAAATCTTCACGACGCCTGCGCCCTTCAGCACCTTCATCCCCCAGCAATCGACGCATCCTCGACCAGCAACGACTTCTTCCTGAGGTGTGTATTTCCACGATGGACGAGTGCCCTTCAGGTAGCCTGGAAGAGCAATCATTGCGCACTCAATCCGTCGATTGAGCTGGCCGCGTTGATACGCTTCTTCCTGCGATAGAGCTGAAGAACCCTTCTCGGTCTCTGCACCGGAGGGCACTCTTTGCGCTCTGGCTTCTGGAGGCTAATCTGTATTTTCTTCGAGCAGATACCTCAGTTCGCACCGACGCCACTCGAGAATCTCATCACCCAACAGACAAAATGGTCAGGACCAGCGTTCTCAACGATGCGCTTAACGCCATCAACAACGCCGAGAAGGCCGGCAAGCGCCAGGTCCTCATCAGGCCCAGCTCCAAGGTCATCGTCAAGTTCCTTCAGGTCATGCAGAAGCACGGTATGTGAACGCAAATTCTCGCTGGACTACACCTCCCTCCCATTCGGGTTGATAACTAGGCAATGGCTTCAAATCCTACTGGTCTTTGCCCTTTAAGTGCCCGATATATTATACACGCGAGGATCTTACACATTCTCTGAATTTTGTCCATGACGTACAATGTTTAAATTCTCGCAACATGCTAATTTCTCTCCTTTCAGGCTACATTGGCGAGTTCGAGGAGGTTGATGACCACCGCAACGGCAAGATCGTCATTCAGCTGAACGGCCGCATCAACAAGACCGGTGTCATCTCTCCCCGCTACAACGTCCAGCTCCGTGACCTTGAGAAGTGGGTTGTCAAGCTCCTTCCTTCCCGTCAGTTCGGTTACATCGTCCTTACCACCTCCGCCGGTATCATGGACCACGAGGAGGCCAGGAGGAAGCACGTTGCTGGAAAGATCCTTGGTTTCTTCTACTAGAGTACTCGCGTGCTCGATGTAGTCGATTGTTGGCATTTATGGGGGCATCCAAAAGTTACTCTTCCGGCGGCATCCAATTTCGCATGCCAGAGGTTTGCTAGACAGTCCTCATTTGATACCTTAGCAATGAAATCAAAATCAATTTCTAGCATGTATTTGAAGGATTTCTTGACACCTGAGACCTCCTTGCATGTGAACGTTCGATGCTCAGATGTTTGTGTTGATTTCCCGGTCTCCCCACCCTGTGCGCAAAACCATTCGACTGGTGAAAAGTCTCGGACCGCTTGATTACGGATAAACTGTTCCTAAATTCGGAGCGTGCTCCATCTCGTACCTTTCAAAGCCCCATAAAAACCCCATCGTGAGCGGACTCCAGACCGAAGGCTATTACGTAGGTGGTTGGTGGGCAAAGAACGTCTTCCGGCCAACACCAAGCAGCACTGCTTATTTTCGCCTCAACAAACACCTCGTCACTCTTCGCAAGATGGTCGTGGAGAACATATACGTTGTGCGCCATGGGGTAAGTCGTTTTGTCTTTCGAGCTTGAGAACGTCGTCCTCATTTCGCCTTTCCTTCTTTCGCCTATCAGTCATATCGTGTTGGTCATCATATTCTCTCCCTTGGAGCTCTTTCACCGCCTCTGTGCGCCGGTCATTGTTACTCATACCGAGCGTTCCAACGTCGCACGCATGGCACCGACTCGGCAGCTATGCTGAACGCCTCTTCTTCACTCACTCACCTTGCCATTACCATCATCACTCCGACGATGCAGCCATGCATGACTAACATGCCTTCGCCCAGTTCCGCATGAACTGGGTTATCAACCCCGAAACCGGGGACTACTACAGCACCTACGAAACGCCGACGGGAAACCCGTCCGACCCGGCGCTGGCCGCCTACGGCGTCGATCAGTCGAAGCAGCTGGCGGAGCACCTGTGCAAGGTCGAACCACCGGTCGATGTGATCTACTCGAGTCCCTTCTACCGCTGCCTGCAGACGTTGAAGCCGACGGCGGAGAAGCTCTTCGCTGAAGGCAAAGCCGGGGGCAAGATCAGAGTCGATAACGGGCTTGGGTAAGTCTCATGTGTCTCTTCGTTCTCATCATAACTCCTGGACGGTGCCTCATCGCCGCGCACGAGATCTCTCCTTCCTTCTGGAAGACAGAGAACGAAGTGAAAGGGAATGGAAAGGACATCGTTTCAACTAACCCAGCTCCCCATAACAGTGAATTCTACGGACTTGCCCGCTTCACCCATCCCTCTCCCGCGCCGCTCGAAGTGCTCCACACCCACTTCCCCTCCCTCCTCCACCCCGACCACACTCCGACCATCATCCCCTCCACCAACGGCGAGACCATCCCCGCGCTGCACGACCGCGTAGCCTACGCCCTGCACCGGATCATCGAGGCCCACGACCAGGACCCCCACGGCCCGAAGACGATATTAATCTGCACCCACGCGGCCACGATGATCGCGATCGGTCGCGCGCTCACCGGCCGAATGCCCGACGACGTGGCGGAAGGGGAGTGGCGCTGCTTCACCTGCAGCTTCTCCCACTTCCGGCGGAAAGGGCGCGAGGTGCCGGAGGAGCAGCGGCAGGTCGCGCCGTGGCGCCCGGAGGACCCGGAGCGCATCCCGGATACCCGGTGGCGGGGCCGCGGCGTCCGAGGCGGCTGGGAATGCCTGGTCAACGGGGACTGTAGCTTCTTGACGAATGGAGAGGAGAGAGGATGGTATGTATTTTTCTGGGCAGCTTTCGAACTTACCCCCTAGCGGGAGCAGCGGGCGTATGGACTAATGGTGTGAATCAGGCAGTTCTCCGGCGACGAGGTCTTCCTGAACGATCCGAATGCGTACAACGACCGCATTAACAAGGGGACCGCCACCCCCGTGATCGAGACTACAGCGGACGACGGGGCGGAGGTGCGGAGGTTGGAGACGTCGGATCCGGAAGATGACGGGGCGGAGGTGAAGGTGTTCAAATTGTGAGAGGAGAGGCTACACTTGTTCATGTTCTTCAGCTTGGTGTGCAGTCATTCTGTCGTTGGCTATGGTGTTTTTGTCTTCGCGTTGGGGACATGGCTCTGCACCGAAGCTCCTCTTGTGGCTGTTCTTTTACCAGCGCGCATTTCGGGAAAAATCAATATTCATTGTTACGAAAGTTGGGCGTCGATAGACGGGACGGAATATTATATCATTGGAACAACTTTACTTTCCACAGAACGGCACGAAACTCGCGGGTATACGATCCATAAGACATCATACATCATCGGTCGACAGCCTACTACGCTGACACCCGTACGTTGTTCAAGCACATTGAAAGCGCATTGGACACATTGGCCGGATGTTATTTGCAACCGTAATATCATGAAGCCTATTCAGCTACAGTGAGGAAAAGAGTTGTGCAGTTCCCGCCCGTTATGTGTCGAAAGTCGCTTGAGAACTCCTTGAGATGTGCCGTTTTTTCCACGTAAAGAAAGCCCCAATGACCTGCTTTTCCCCCATACCGACCCCGCGCGCACCCACGCACCGCATTGTTCATTTATGCGGAGGTGAGAGCGGCACGGACGCGAGCACCACGCTGCCTGGAGTTGAGGCGGGCCTCCTCGCGCTGAACAACCTGGTCGGACTTCTTGACGACCTCCTCACCCTCGGTAAGGATCATCTCGATGTGGCAGGGGTTGGACATGTAGGGGTTGATCTACAGCACATATTAGTCGAAATTCATGTAATCCGAGTGGTGAATATGGTCAACATACACGACCGTGAGCACGGTATGTGCGTCTCCTCTGCTTAGGGGCCTGGTTGACCTGGATGTGCTTGATGACGAGGGCGCTGGTGTCAAGGCCCTTGCTGTCGGCGTTGGCCTCAGCGTTCTTGAGGAGGTCGAGGAGGAACTCGGCGGACTTGACGGGCCAGCGGGCCTTGGAGACACCGAACTGCTTGCCTAATGTGGAAGTTTCCGTCAATCCAAGTTCGTTTCAAGATCTGTTATGCCCCGCGCTCATGCCAAATCGTTTCCAGAAGACCAGGGCGCCAACTATCACAATAATCCCCACTCTTATACTGCCCTTCATCTATTCCACCTCTTTATTGCGTATGGAAGATTGACCACTCACCCTGCGCGCAGCGGCCGGTCGAACCAGCGTATCTCCTCATGGGGACAGCCTCGACGTGCTCAATGACGTTCTGAAGGTAGGTAAGAGCGCGCTGAACCTTCCAGCCGTTGATGGCCTGGGCGGTCTCGCGGGTGTTCTTGAAAGAGACACGGAGGTAGGAACCACGAGCGCGGGCGCTCTTGCCGTTGTCGATGTGGGTGGCAGCGTAGCGGACCTGGAGAGGAAGTTCGAGTCAGCATTCGGACTGACTGCACTGATGGCGATGCTATCGTGCCGGTGCACTGCATATGCGAGGCTCTCTCTTACCATCGTGGCGATTGTTGGGCGATGCGTCCGGGGGTGTCGTCGTTGGTTGAGGTCGGGATTCTCGTTTGTCACGGAGGGATGAAGTCTTTTGGTCGATTGGATTTTCGAAGCGTTGTGTGCGGGTCGGCCTGGGCAGGCGTGATTGGCTAGCGGAGCGACAATTGTCTTGGCATGCCAAAAAGTTTCGAGAAATCTTCAGTCGGCAAGCTTTGGCCGGTCGCCTCAACTGCTTCAACCCACTTCAAATCGCTACCTCATCCCTTCAATTATAGCCTCCGAGAGGAAGCGCAGGCCGTCAATTCCTACCAGCTTCCCACATTAATAAGTTCGAGATGGCCTTTACCCCGAGAGGCGGTCGTGGTGGTCCCCGCGGTGGTGGTCGTGGTGGACGTGGAGGAGCTCCTGCTCGCGGCGGTCGCGGCGGCTTCGGTGGTGGCCGAGGTGGTGCACGAGGTGCTTAGATCTCAGTCTCTGTGTTGAAGAGCTCCCAAATTAACTTTGTACAGGTGGTTTCGGCGGTGACCGTGGAAGGGGAGGTGCGCGCGGCCGTGGTGGTCGCGGCGGTGCCAGAGGAGGTCGCGGTGGTGCTGCCGGCGGCGCAAAGGGCGGACAGTAAGTGTCTGCGGATGCAAATATGTGCGGAATGCGAGAGCTAATAACCGCAAAGGAAGGTCATTATCGAGCCCCACCGCCATGCTGGTGTCTTCGTCGCCAGAGGCAAGGAAGACATGCTTGTCACCAAGAACTTGACCCCCGGCGAGGCTGTCTACGGCGAAAAGCGCATCTCTGTTCCGACCGAGAACGCCAGCAGCGACGCTCCTGCTTCTCAGACCGAATACCGCGTCTGGAACCCCTTCCGTTCGAAGTTGGCTGCCGGTATCCTGGGTGGTATGGAGAACATCCATATGGGCCCTGGCTCAAAGGTCCTGTACCTTGGTGCTGCCTCCGGTACCTCCGTCTCCCACGTTGCTGATATCGTCGGGCCTACTGGTACCGTTTACGCCGTCGAGTTCTCTCATCGTTCCGGCCGTGACTTGATCAACATGGCTACTAAGCGCACCAATGTCATCCCCATTGTTGAGGATGCTCGTCATCCTCTTAAGTACCGCATGCTTGTCCCTATGGTCGACTGCATCTTTGCGGTAAGCTACTCTTGTATTTCCATTGCTTAGGCGCATGACTAATATCTTTATCAGGATGTTGCCCAGCCTGATCAGGCCCGTATTGTTGGTCTCAACGCCCATCTTTTCCTCAAGATCGGTGGTGGTGTCGTTGTTTCGATCAAGGCCAACTGTATCGACTCGACCGCCGCTCCTGAGGCGGTCTTTGCCCGTGAGGTTGTCAAGCTCCGCGAGGAGCGTATCAAGCCCAAGGAGCAGCTTACCCTCGAGCCCTTTGAGAGAGATCACGCTATGGTTGTTGGTATCTACCAGAGGTCAGCGCAGTAATGGCATTCACGGGTTGTGTTCGACGACCGTGAGTAAAGTTTCTTGGGCATGAAGAACGGGTGTTGCTGTTGTTGCGCGTGAAGTTGTACGACTTCTGTCCGAAGCAAACATCCGTTGTCTTCTTAGATTTCCGCTGGCTTGGTTTCTTTATCTTCGGTGTACATAAGGCTCTGGCGTTCTTCCGTGCGGTTTCTTCATCTTTTGTCATGGGTAAAATCGAGTCAGGGCAATGAAAGCATTTTCACACGTTAAGATCATTTGCACCGCCGATGTAGGCGTTGCCATCTTCATGTCCTTACTGATGTAGAGGATGTCACAAACAGTAATCTCCTGCATAGAAGTAGCCGTGCGGACTTGGATGCGGAGAAACAAACTGTTCAGGCTCGAGCCTGCTGTTTCAACTCCCTCATCCAGCTCACGGAATCCCAGCACATTTAGTAAAGGTGTACTCCCTCTGACGTATCGTACTCTATCTGATTTTCCATGGCCAGCAATGCACATTTTGCCCACCTCTTTTCATCGATCCAAATGCGGCCAGTTTCTCAAGCCGTGCTGGTTCAGACCAGGAATCTAGACCACCACATGAATTATATCATGTGTCTTTAGGCCTAGAATTTGCAGGATGAGACTATTGTAAGATAGACAAGCAATAATTATGTACCTAAAGCAGGCTGGTCGGTGACGCTACTGGCAGTTGCCTGATCGTGTCTTCTGATGGTGAGGCTGGGGAAAAACCTTAATCCTCAGGCCGTCCAATCGGTCCAGCAAACCACTTTACGCGTTGACGCGAGCCAGCCACGCTACTTTCTGCCTTCATAACCGTCGCTCTCAACCCACATTCACCCTGTCTGCGGGACCACTCACAGCCTGAGCTTTCAGTACCTTCAACCGACCGAAACCACATACCTTGTCCAACTGGCATCATCATGACCTCCACTGCCGCTGCTCACCGTGACAAGCGGCCCTTTCAACCGAGCATCACCAACTTCTTCACTCGCGCCGATAACAACGATGTCATCTCCGCTAGAAGCGACAACCAACTGCAAGGCCTCAACGCAAACGATCAGACCGTGATCCCTGCAGTGCCCTCCTCTGTTCAGTCCTCTCTGATCAATGTGGGCATGCGCGTCCGCAAGTCGGTGCCCGAAGGCTACAAGACCCACAAAACCATCGCGCCCACAGCTACTGCTACCACAAGCAATCCCACCGTCTCTACCGTCCCCTTCTCACGACCGTCGGAGCTCACCCCTTTTTGCGGCCTGAACAAAGTCGGTGATATCCTGACATCGACCATGCCGGTCTTCGCTTCAGCCTACCACGGCGCCCTGGACTCATCGATGCCCCCCGACGCACAAGCCCAACTCTTCTCCCATGACGACTTCGTCTCGTCGCAGGAGTCTACCATCAGCGCCTTTTCCACGGACTCTGCGCCTGCCCGCAAACCGCTCAAGCGCTCGTTCACCGATGAAGCTCTCGACAGAGCGTCCGACTCCGAAGACGATACAAACAATCCTCTTACCTCTTCCCCGAGGTCCGCCAACCGCACAACATATCCTATCAGTCACACGCCGATGCCCAATCTCAGCGCCTTCGGAATGGGTCGGGCGGTCGCGAAGCCCAAAGGCTATCGAGGCGGTCGTGCCGCTGCTTCGAGGTTGCGGCAACCTGAGCGTGGGCACGCGGACATTGCCCGCTACTTCCAGCCCCCACAGATGGCAAGGACATTTGATGATAAGGAGAACGACGTGGACTTTCCGGAGGCGGACTTCCTCGTTCCGCCTAAGGAAGTGGAAATGGGCGATGTCTGAAACGCCATTCTTCACTCAGGTGGGAATAGACATCAGGAAAATCCAGGCTTAGAAAGTTTGATTGGGGTTTAAACACCTCTCCTCGCATCAAGGGCTTTTGACCAGCACGTCGCCGCAGTCTCTCACGCTTGGCTACATTGCCGCGCGTAAAGAACATACTTGACAGTTTGTTTGCGAGACATCAGGAGACCTATCATTGTATAGTAAAGGTCGCTCTCTGAGATCGACGAGTAATGCCGCTTGTGTGGAGGACTCTTTCAGAGAATAGGGGGATTGACAGCGAATGTTCTTGCTTGCGCCACAGCAGAGAGCATGATTGGAAGGGTAGAGGTATTCTTTAGGCCACGCTCCTTGCGTAGGTGGGCCTTACTCTTTAAGTAGAGAGTAATTCTTCTTTTTCTTCTTTCTGAATATTTCTCTTTCTTGTAACCTGTTCCCGTCATCTGCATATTTTGCGCTCTTGATAACAACTCACGGTTGTTTGTAATTAATTTTATACCCATTTGCTCGAACTTTTTGGGTTGTTGCCTTCAAGTACGCTTCAATAGTCATCATCGCCCTCTCTGTTGTATCTGTGAAACTGGTTGACGTACGACAGTACGATGCTCTCTAGTCGAACAGCAGGACTTATACGCTTACGAACTGGTACAACCATGATAATACGATCGATTCAGAGGCAGTGTATATAGACAATACGTTATTCTCCTGCCTGGTCACGGTAGTTGTCATGCCATAGAGGAATCACCCAGCACCAGGAAGTACATCGCTAATTCCACCGTTCTTATCGGAGAGCTAACATAAAAATTCGGTCATAACTTCTTCGATCCTGCCGAGCCAAGTACACCAAGACAAATAAGCTGTTCAGTCCCACTCTCTTTTTGTTGAAGCTGGTTTCGCTATTACTCTGCCTTTAGGACTTTAGCCACTTCCGCCGCTGTGGCATTGTGCACTGGGAAAGTGGGATGCAAGGTGTTGAGCCAGAAGTACTCGTTTACCGGGATCCCGCAGCTCTCATAAAAGGTGTACCAGTCCGGAGTTCCACTGCAACAGCCCCCGTGTTAGCGATTTTCTCGAACATCAGACGTTGTGAATCACAGGAGAAGTGAGAAAAAAAGAACTCGTACTTCTCGTACGCCTCGCAATAATCCGTGGTATTCTTCAGCCCGCTGGTCTGCTCCCAACTGGTCGGATGATCCAACAGCTGGTTGAACAAAGCGTACGTGTCCACGCCGAACGTGGTCACCCCCTCCTTCTCTCCCAGGCCAGCCCTCAGATCGTCCACCCGCCCGTTCCAGTCAGCGATCGCCTGCTTCTCCAGCGCGACCCCCTGCTCCGTCGCGCTCCCCTGGTTCTGCGTCAGCGGGCTCCGCTCGATGGCCGGCACGTTGAGGAAGACGAAGTTGCGCGCGCCCGCGTCGTACAGCGCGCCCGTCAGGTTCGCGTACTCGTCGAAGATGGCGTCGTACAGCGTCGCGTTCGGGTACGCCCAGTAGGTGTTCCCGATGTCGTTGATCCCGATCCAGAGCGCGAAGAGGGAGCTCCCGGCGTCCCAGCTCACGCTGGTGGGGTTGCTGCCGGTGTTGGGCGTGTACGACGGGAGGAATTCGGAGAGGATCTGGTCGCGCAGGGAGAGCACGGTGGAGGCGTAAGGAGCCACGAGGGCGGAGTCCACCGTTGCGCCGCCGTAGGCGAGGTTGTAGGTGTAAAGGAGAGACTCATTATAAGTCGTTGTGAGAAAGTCAACCCAATTGGGACCATTGGAAGCCGTCCAGCCTCTATAATAAGGTTTCTGTTAGCACAGGTACTTAGACTGCGGGGTGCTGGGTCTCCTTGTCTGCAGGCATTGAACCTTCGAGCAGATACTTACGGATACGTTGGGTTCCCTAAAGGATTGTCCACATTGGGCTGCTCGAGAGAGACGTTGAACCCCGTCTGCGTATACGAATCCCCAAAAACGAAGAGCTGCTTGATCCCGGACCAGCCTGGCCAACCTGTGCTTTGCGACGTCAAAGGAACCGCGGCGATGCTAGGTATGAGGCTGGATACTACGGAAAGCAATAGTAGTGACGGTTCCATCATGGTGCTTACGGGTCGTGAAACTGAGATGAATGCAGAAACATATGAAGATCAAATTCACTGAAAGGAAGAATCACAGTCGCTCATGTCTGGGCCCAGTGCCTATTTACGTCTGATGCCACAGCATCAGTTAAGAATCCTAAGTGACGACGTCCAAATCCTCGCCAGGAATGTCGGGATCTCTTCCGCTTGATATTGCTCCCTTATGCCGCATTGATTGCGTACGGCGAAATATGTGGAGACAGACGGGGTTGAATCCATGCAGGCTGCCCGCCGTGACGGGGCCAGTTCAGCTTCTGGCACTTTCGTTAATTTTCATCGTTTGAGAATTCCTTCACCATGCGCTCTATACATACATGTTGTTTAAAACAAATTGATCTGCAGTGGAATGCATGTAATCTGAGACATCTGAAGATCAGAACGTCACGGACCAGTCCAGTATCCAGATGCTGGAGTCCGCAAACGCCGACAGATTAATCCAAAGCCGGTTTTAAATGGACAAAAATATTCCGACAGCTAGAATCACCTTCCCTCGGAAAATTCGGGCTTATACAGCCGCACCCCATTCTCCTTCATCAGTTCCCTCAATGCCATCGTCGCAAAGCAGCTTGTCGGGAGTTGCAGCTTCAGTACGACTGCAATCTTCTTTTCTCCCTCTTGCTCCTTCATGCTCTCCATCTCCACGTCCTGCTTCTCCCCGTTGGATTGCTCCTTGGCCTCTCGCTCCAACTTTTCCAGATCGGTCTCCACCATCTGCTCCTCATCACTCACATATTCTCGGACGTCCCCTTCCACCTTCATCGCTTTTGTCATCAACTTCCGGTAGGCCCCCGGCATGCTGATGCTACTCCATTTCCTCTCCATCTTATACGGGTCCAGCCCCCCGCCCCTCTCGCTTTTCATGAACTCTTCGTAGTACTTCCCAATCTCATTTTGGGGGTACTCCACATCAAACCCAGGCTGCGTAAGTACGACATCGTAGACGCTATACTGCCCACTTTCAGCCTCCTGCTTCGTGAGCGGACGGGCCCTCTCGAAGTTACCCCGGCGGTTGCCGCCACCCGTAGCGTCTGCAGATGGAGGTTTGATAATGACCTCGCCGGCCTCATCAACTTCCTCCTCCGGTTCCTGAACCTCTTTGTCCTTGTGCTCATTGACGAGCACCAAGTCACCCTCGACCACGCGGTTTCCATATAGCTCCCAGCGCTTGCCAGCCATGACATTGAAGACAAGCGACTGATAAGCGTGCAAGTACATATCGCGCAGGTTCCGCGGAATCATCATGAGGGCACCCTGGTAGTCGTTGATTGAGCGGAGTTCGCCTGTCTTGTTCTTCCTGCCTAGATGCTGGATGATGCAGCGCTCGGCGGCAAATCGGCGGGGAATAATCGCAAGGGCTTCCTGCGCATTTTGCGTCGTTTTCCACTTATGAAGGCCCAGCGCCCGGTTCTTGTCGTCTTGCGAGATGAGCACGGTGGAGTTTTCATCCTGAGCGGCGGAAAGGGCCGTAGGAGTGTATTCGAGGATGAGGTCAACGGCGCCGGCAAGATCTCCTTGAAGCATCTTAAGGCCAATCGTATCCGTGGTGGCGGCAAATGTACCGAAGCGCTGCAGTCCAAAGTAGTTGATGAATCCGGTCTTTCGGAAATTCTCGACAGCGGTTGAGACAGTTTTCTGTGCCAGTTCGAAGCGTTTGGGGTAATCCAAACCATCCCCGCCCTTGAAATGACAGTCACGGAGAGTGATGACAAACTCATTTCCCAGAAGATCGCCAAGCTCAAGGCTATTTGGACGGTACTCAAAATCTCCAATAGCAGAGTTCCGTAAGCCCTTCTGTAGGCCTCCGAGCGCTTCGGCGCGCACACGCTTGACGCTGATGCGCTGCACTGTTACTGCTCTCTTGTCCTTGTTGCCTGCCCACTTGAAGTTCTTTGCATCCACTTTGATACGGCTTCCAAGATAGTAGACCACTTCCATAGTGTCCTTGTTCGCCTTGTACAACGTGAAATGCAAGTGCTCTCCTCCAAGCTCAGACCAGCCGAGCTTGCCCTTGGGTTGATTTCTACCACCGCGTTGCTCGCGGCCTCCACCTCTTTGATTTCTCACATCCGGAGGCATGGCCTTGATTGTAATAGTCTCGTCTTGCTCTGTTTCAGTAGAAAGCTTGCCAAGAAAGATCCGGCGCACAGCTTGGTGAGCTTTTGTTCGATCATCCTTGTCTTGAAAGACCTCCGAATATAAGGCAAAGAAATCTCTGGCTTTTCTTTCGGGGTGCTTATAGACGGCCTCGAAGAGCTTGAAGATTTGAGAAGCGACTTTCTCACCAAATATTGCCTTCACTTCAGCAGTATCTGCTTCAGATATCTAAAGAAGCACATATGTCAGCGTGATTCCAGGGGGTCATTATCCTCTACTCACCGGAGGCGCTTGGCCGGCGATTGTTTCCTTTTGATCCGCAGCTTCGCTAGTTTTCTCATCCTTTCGAGATTGGCTCTCTCCCGTAGCGTCCACGATCTGCTCAGTTGCAGGCGGGACAGGAGCCTCATCCTGCTTCTTGCTCTCCTGGGTTCTGCCCTCCTTTCCGGTCCCCAAGGTCTTAAGGTGGCAGACTTCGCCATTGGGCATGATCTCATTGACGAGGAAGTCCGTGTATCTGTCCAAAGCTCGTGTCAGCAACACCCGCGGAAAGTGAAGCTATTGATGTACGAATATACCTCATCTTCAGAATGCCATTAAAGCCAGGAGTATCCGGATTAGCGTAGACGGTGATTCCACTCCGAATCTCCTTTGCCGTCTCAGAATCATCAACAGGCCCATTGCTGGGTGTCGGCACCGTTTGCTCTCCGTTGCTCACAGCGGGAGCTTCAGGCGCAGTCGCGGCCGAAATTTCTGTCGCATCCTCAATACGAGCCCGTTTCGTAGGTCGCCCATCTTGGGATTCGTGATCGCTCATGGTAAGCGTTTTTTGAAGAGTCGTACAAAATAATAATGGAGAGGAGAGCGTAGTTCACACAAGTGACTGCGAAAGCTGAAAGTTTCGTTAATCGACCCGCAGGGTCCTGCGGTTATCGATAAGGAATTTCCCAAGGGTCTTTTAAGTGGGGCTGCAGTGCGTGAGTGCATGATGTGCCTCGTTTCCTAAGGCCCCATATAATACATCTAAGTATAGTACTCTATGCCAACGTCTTAGATAGCCGGTGGTGATGCCGGCAATGTGGCCGATGGCTAGACCTGAGTCCAGATTCGATATGGATTGCCCTTGAGGTTTTTCTGGGGTCTTGGACATCCAGTCCCGCGAAGCCGCATGCGCGACGTGTCGATATGTCAAAGGTCAAGGGAGTTATCGGATTCGTTTGCAATTCTCCCCCAGTTGTCAGCATGCCGGCAGACGGACATCGATCGCATCCTCGGTCGTAAGCATCCTGTACTGCCGTTGCCTCCATGGTGCCGGTGAAAGATATCTATGAGATTCATTGCAGTCGTGAAGTCTACGTACATGGATGGAATACCAACCCAGTCGTCTGAACTCGTAACGTCGTAATTCGTTAAGCGGATGAGCCCGCACCCAAACTCCATGCGATGGAACCGTACGAAGAGGAAACTCGTTGAAAGAATAGAGAAGAAGCGCGTGATTAAGGCAAGCAAAGACAAACGGAGGAGAGGAACAGCTTTCACAAATGCAGGAACTGCCACCATCGCTATGACCAGGAGTACCAGTAGTAGCAAGACCTAAGGGAAAGGAGAGGATGGCCTCCAGGCTCGACATATCGCTGATTACTGGAGGGGCCTCCTTTCCAAGACAAGCACATCAGTCCCACCACACGGTTCTCTGGATCCGTCCGTTGCGCTGGAGGATGTCGAGCACAGCGGCGCTCGTAGTCTCGATGCCGAAGAGACGCTGAACAGGTTCAGCAAGCATCATCCAGTCGTAGCCCTGTCGGTCGTGCAACTCGAGGACGACTCGGACGAGCCATGGGTCTTCAATTGGAGACCAGGCGGTGTCCTCGTCTGCCTGGCGTTTTGCCGTAGCATTCCGGTTTTGCGAGAAAGGAGGATTGGGCGGCCCGTCTGGAATGGAAGAATTGGTGGAGCAAGCGGATGGCGAAGGCGGGCTACTCGCTGGAATTACAATATGCGCTGGAATTACAATATGCGCTGCAACAGGCGTTACACGCTTTGGCTGAGCGGCACAAGGGGCCGGTGACCAAGGTCTAGTGGTTCGAGCGGAGGCCGGCCGTGATAAAGGAGAAGACGATTGGATAGATCTGGTCGTCGATGATGATGATGATGATGATGATGATGATGATGATGATGATGATGATGATGGGGGTAACGCCGAACGAGGCCTAGCAATATCTTTATTATCTTTCAGCATCTCCATGATGTACGGATGTTTGAACAAGAGAAGAGAATAAGAAAATCTAAGCAATGCGCGTCTGCGCGTCTTCTTCGCGGCGGCAGAGACTTATATGCGATGCCCAGCAACCTCTCTGCCAGATCTGGAGAGGCCTAGGGAAGCACATGCTCATCCCATGATGACCTTCGCTGGTTAGTTGTGGTACATGAGATGCAGGTCAAGCTCCGTTCGAATGTGAAGAGGTCCTGTAGTCGTGAAAACGCAGTGGCAAACAAAGGGTTGAGTGGAAGAGGAGAGGAACTGGCATGTTTCGAGAGGGTACCTGCGATGACCGTTGGCTGGCAGGGGGGTGACGTGGTTGAGCCATACCTTCATCCGGCGTCGAATCATTGCTGAAACGACCTGTTAAATTCCCGTAAAAGGACAAGCTTGCCGCTGGGTCTGGGGAGGAGATGCAGGGTCGCGGCTTCAAAGCACACTCCACGTAGCAAAACGATGAACATTGGTAGTCTGCTGCATTGTTCTGGAAGTGTGGGATTGGATTCCTTTTTTGTTTTTCATACACCCTGCTTCCAGGCCGTCAACACCGCGCGTAGAGACGCACATAAGGACCATGAAAGACCAATAAATGCCATTGCTGTGTAAACCACTTGAGAACTTCGCCCATACCCCAAAGGATTCCGCCTCCGCACGCCAGCAATCCGGTGCCCATCGCACATATTTAACCACCCTTCTTCTTGGAGACACCGACGGTGCGGCCCCTCCTGCCAGTGGTCTTGGTGTGCTGACCACGGACACGAAGGCCCCAGTAGTGACGGAGACCACGGTGAGCGCGGATCTTCTTCAGGCGCTCCAAGTCATCACGGAGCTTGGAGTCGACACCGTTGGCGAGGACCTGGCTGTCCTTGCCATCGACGATGTCACGCTGTCTGTTAAGGAACCAGGCGGGAATCTTGTACTGGAGGGGGTTCTGGATGATGGTGACGATGCGCTCGAGCTCTTCGGTGGTGAGTTCACCGGCGCTGTAAAAAAAAATCAGTCCCGCGTCCAGAAAGGCGAATTCTACGATTTGAGCAACTCGTACCGCTTGGTCAAGTCGACATCGGCCTTCTTGCAGACCAAGTTGGAGTAGCGGCGACCAACACCCTTGATCTTGGTCAAGGCGTACATGACCTTCTGCTTGCCATCGACGTTGGTGTTGAGCAACCGAAGGATGTACTGGAAGTTGCTCTTCTCTCCGGAGACGAGCGACATGATGGGCAACTCTGTGGTAGCAGGTTAGTATGCATGCGCTCGACGATCGATGCGTAGGTATGTACAATACACCGTACCTTTCCGGCGGTTGTCCTCGTTGGGTGGTTGTCGGTCGGGCAATGGATAACAGAGGATCGAGAAGATGATTTTGGAGGAGGGACAATTAGGTTGTGCGCTTGGCGGGATAAGCGACTAGAGACGTTCTGGTTTGGGGGCGCCAAGACAATACCCGTTTACCTAGCTCAGGGCAGCTCGCCCTATAGACCGACACTCACAATCCCGGCAACATGTGAGGCTCAAGAGGTTCTTGCGATTTCACTTTCATTGAAAGATTGTTTTTTGCCAGTGAGGTAACCAGTGTTGCTCTCGCTTCTCTTTCTCTTCCCGCCGTCCTCATGTCTCTCGGCCCGATACGCCCATGCGGCAGTATCTTCAACTATGGTCCCGCGGACGCTTCCATAGTCCAAGCTGCTCCTTAATTACAAAGGCATCATACAGCCTTTCCTGCGGATTGACTTCCTTTCTCATAAGTTTTCCAAAGTGAAAGCTGACCTGCTATACCTCTCGCATTGCGATCAGCCATCATCCCCGTAACGTGGCATTCGTGACAGCGTTGGCCAGACAGCTATGCGCTTGTGATTATGTCCAAACAAAGAGAAGAACACGTAAACACAAGAAGTGCAGCTTCCTGGACAGATATGCTTGGTCAGTGTTCGGCCATGGGCTGGTGGAAGAAAAGCTTCCGCAAGTCTTGCTGCAGACCGCTTCCCTTGTATTTCTTACTATTGAGATTTTGACGATGATAAGGCCAGAGCATTCCCTTCAGGATCCGCAGCCCCCTAAGCTAACTCGCGCGTTGGTCAAGCACCATGTCGGTGATGACAGGTCGCGCCTCAGTCCAGCTTCCGCGCTCAAGTGGTCTCGCAGCAGTTCAACAGTTTCTGATGCCGATACCCAGACTACTGCTGGGTTTCAAGACCTTCTCTCGGATTTGTCACGACTTTATGCTGCAGAACAAGCCAAAATCGACTGGTCTTTGGATTTCAAATCCTGTGACGTCCATTCCATGCATATCTCACTCCATTCGATCGAGGTTCCGATCGGGTTACAGTTGAGCTTGCTTGAGAATCCACCACCACTCGCTTCAAGCAGGTCCTTTGACAGCTGGAGATCGAGCCGAGGAACATCTGTGGGACTCAGAGAACCGTACGCTCCCGCCTTATCTAAGTCTGATCAATGGCACGAGCGCCGTACAGAAACTCCAGGTTTTGAATTACCCCCTCTCCAAGGTGTCCCATATCAGAGATCATCATCGAGATATGATGATGTCGAAGCAATTGAAACCTTCGTTGACGATGTCTCATCTTATTCTTTATCATGGGATCATTCCATAAGCTACGATGAGTGTCTCAGAAGCTGGCCGAAAGATACAACTGAATCTCCAAGACTATTGGGAGCCCTTGCAGACATGCTGCCTTATTGCGAGGAGTTGCAGTATTCCGAGGAAATGTTCTTGAGGTTGTATAGGCTATGGCAAATGTTATCGTCGCCCCTGGACGAGCCTGATCGAGACATGGCCGTCTTGATAGAGAGAATGCAGGAATCCTTGGGAAGAGATAGTGGGCTGTTCAAAGAGCTGACACAGGTAGTCATCTCACAAAACCTATGTGCTCTTCACAGGTTACGAGAGGTGGACTGGAAGTGCAAGCAGGAATACGGCCTTACAGGGAAAGGCGGCTTGTTGCAGTGTTCCTACGAATCACAGCAAATGCTGAAAGACTTAATGGGTTCGGTAGGAGCAGCCATGTCTGCGGCCTCCGCTTCTAACAACATGCTGCAGACGTTCCACCAGTCGCAAAGCAGAAGTTTAGCGTCCAAGGAGGCAAATCTAAGAGGCCTAGGGGTACATGACCAGGAGGCAAAGTTGGCTGTCCTTAACGCCGCCGAAGAGATGCTTGCATTGGAAGCAAATGTCAGAAATCTCGTGTCTGATTTGGAGAAGGTGAAGCAGAGGCGAGCTGTCAACTTCGAGCCTTACAATGTTGATGAAAAGCACTGGGCGCCTCTGCACAGTTGAGTACCTAGAAAGCGATGACAGCGGTGGCGACGATTCGAAGCTATGTGCGGAGATAACGGTGCAGTGGCACTCTTCACCGAAGCCCCTGTACATAGTACTTTCCCTGCATCGGGGTGCATCTTTGGCATCATTCACAATTTTCACGATTGCTACGAGAATGACATATCTTACAGCCAGTAGCCATTGGACTGTACAAGGAAATAATCAAAGCGGACAAGCACTTCGTGGCTTGAACAGACTCGATGTTGGAGGTTTGTATGACATCCTCAAGGTTGCCGTTGGTGCGCGCTCGGGCGGAGGAGGGTCGGCGCTAATCGTCACAGGTCCGCTATTCCGAGAAGTACCGATCCCCCGATCAAAATTTGGCTAACTGGCAGGGCAACAAAAGGCCTCAACCCAGTTCCCTTCCAACCTCCAACTCCATCTCTTTCATACCCATCATCCCGTTACATACCCGGAGCTCGTCCCCTCCACTCACTTCTTTTTGACGTCTTTCTTGCTTTTCTTCATCACTTTCATCGATCGCAATGGCTGCCGCTGCCCCCCCGTCCTCCACCGGCTCCGTCAAGCTGGATGCCCTCAAGCAGACCGCTGAGGCCCAGTCTCCTACCAAGCGCACCGGTCTCGACCTCTACTCCAGATTCGCCTTCGCCGGTGCGGTCTGCTGTTCAGTCACTCACGGCGCCCTTACCCCCGTCGATGTGTAAGCCTCTCTTCCTTGATGGACGGCCTCAATGGCAACGTGTTCCCCGGTGGGCGCTGTCATCGCGATGCGCTCGTCCCTGCATTGGCCGAAAACTTCATTGAACCCTGGCTGACAAAGATCGTCAAAACAGCGTCAAGACCAGGATCCAGCTTGACCCCGCCAAGTACAACTCTGGTTTGATCGGTGGCTTCAGGAAGGTCATTGCTGAGGAGGGTGCCGGTGCTGTCTGGACTGGTTTCGGTCCTACCGCTGCCGGTTACTTCCTCCAGGGTGCCTTCAAGTTCGGTGGTTATGAGTTCTTCAAGCAGCAGGCCATCAACACCATCGGCTACGAGGCCGCTTCTAACAACCGCACTGCTGTCTACCTCGCTTCTTCCGCTGCCGCCGAGTTCTTCGCCGACATTGCCCTTTGCCCTCTTGAGGCCACCCGTATCCGTCTCGTTTCCCAGCCTACCTTCGCCAACGGTCTTTTGGGCGGTTTCAGCAAGATCCTCAAGAACGAGGGTGTTGGCGCTTTCTACTCCGGGTTCGGACCCATCCTCTTCAAGCAGTATGTATTCCCTGGCTCTGTTGACCGCTGTCGCTGTTCTGACCAGCCTGCTTCCCAGGGTTCCCTACACCATGGCCAAGTTCGTCGTTTTCGAGAAGGTCTCTGAGATCATCTACCGCTCCTTCGACAAGAACACCATGTCCAACGGCACTCAGACCGCCGTCAACCTCGGCTCTGGTCTGATCGCTGGTTTCGCCGCTGCCCTCGTCTCTCAGCCCGCCGACACCATGCTCTCCAAGATTAACAAGACCCCCGGTCTTCCTGGTGAGAGCACCACCAGCCGTCTCATCAAGATTGCCAAGGAGCTTGGTTTCCGCGGCTCCTACAGCGGTATTGGTGCCCGTCTTTTCATGGTCGGCACTTTGGTAAGATTTCTCAATCGTCTTCTATTCACTTGCAACCGCTAACAATAATATTAGACTGCTGGTCAGTTCGCCATCTATGGTGACATCAAGAAGGCCCTAGGTGCCACCGGTGGTGTCGAGATTGCGAAGTAAATGTAGCCGACATATGAAAGTGATTTGAGGAGAGTAGGAGACGTGTTGCGAGAGTTGCGTCATCCGTCATCCTAACGAACCGTGATCGAAAGAAAAGCAACTCATAACAGGTGACAGCATCTTGTTTTTATCTGTTTTTCAGTTTTTCTCCCTTGCGGCCAAGTCGTCTTTATTCATCTGATCCTTTTTATGCTCTTTCTCTCTCTTGGTATGGGTATATCCATTAAGAGCGCGGAAGGGAAAAAGGGGTTAGGCGCCATCCGATTTTTCTTTTTTTGCTTGATGTCCAGACCCTGTTAGATTTCCTGTGTTTTTGTATAGGAAAAGAACATCTAAGGAAATAGACTGTACCAGTAGAAGGAGGGTCGCTGCTATCTTCCTCTTCTCTCTGGTCTAATAGAATACGACATTAGACGATCAGTCCGCGAGCTTTGTCATGCTTTGCGATTGCCGTGCGATACTCACCCATAGATCGTCCTGAACAGGAAAGAGCAGGATTTTCACGAAGAGCATACAGCAGTCTTTCAGCAGTGTGTTCCATGTCATCCAACTGATCTATATACCACCACATCTCGTTTTACTCATCCGAAGAAAATCGACATTCTGTCCTCCACACATTGCCCTCTCTATCGCTGACGACCAACTGGATAGGGGAGGATATCGCTAACCTACGGCCCCGTCAGCCATCTTGGAACTACCAGCTAACCAATCTACAAGCAGAGGTTCGACAAGTAACCCCAGGAATGGACAAAAGGAACATCCTTCTGCCTTCCCCCTGCTCCAAAAGCACACGGACGCCTACTTGCCCCCATCCTGGTAGATATTCGAGTCGAACGCAGTCGGGAACCTATCCCTTCCCTCAGCATCCCTTCGGACGAAGACGCTCACGCTCATAGCGGCAACGGGGAAGACTCCATAACCCTGCTCGTCGATGGTGACCTCCCGGTCGCTCCAGCCGAGGAGGTCAGTCCAGACCTCACCGCAGTGCAGCGAGCCGACGCACATGCGCTTCTCGCTCTCAGCCGCGTTGCTCAGCAGGACCGCGCAGCCGGCCGGCCGATCCCAGGTGCCCCGCCGCACCCAGCCGATGCAGGTGGGCGCGTCGAAGTAGTCGTCCTGGTCGCCGTAGGCGTACAGCTTGCGGGCGAGGATGAGGTCGGCCAGCTTGCCGCCGCAGGAGGGGGGTTCCGAGGGCACGTCGTCCTCGCCTCGGCCGCGGAGGCCGTAGAGGTCGCCGTAGAAGGGGCAGGGGTAGCCGGCGTTGCGGAGGAGGATGATGGCGTAGGCGAGCGGTTTGAAGAAGGATGTGACGGGTGTGGCGACGGTTTGGCCGGGCTGGGTGTCGTGGTTCATGACTACGGTCTGGCCCGAGTTTAGGCATGATCCTCGGTCGTGAGGGGGGTTGAAGACTTACTACCGCGTTCACCGGCTGAGATTGGACCAACGTATTGTCCAGAATCTTCCTCAAATCGGCTTCCTCTTGCTGACTGGCGTTGGAGAAGTTGTACAGCAGCGGCGCATCGTACAAGGCGAACTTTTGATGCAACTGCTCCAGCCAATCCGTCAACGTCTTCACATCACCGATCCAGAACTCGCCCACGTAGAACTTGTTCCCGCATTCCCGGTTCACCTCGTCCACCCACTCGTTCGTGAAGCGTTCCGAGAAATGCTGCACCGCATCCAACCGGAACCCTTTGAGACCCAGCTCCTTCGTGATCCAGACCCCCCACCGCTTCACGTCCTCGCACACGTCCGGATGGTCGTAGTCCAAATCAGCGAACATCATGTAATCCGCGTTTCCCTTCTCATCATCCACCGACCTACTCCAGCCCTTATTCTCCCCCAGAATCTTGAAGACGCCCTTCCGCTCCCCCTCCGCATCCCAATCCGTGCCGGAGAAGTGTTCCCAGTGGTACTTCATCGCCGAATACTTCTCGCCTCGTCCGGGGAAGTCGAAGCCAAGCCAGGCCTCCATCTCATACGGCTCCCCGACCTCCTTGTTGCGGTCCTGCTCGTCGACTTCCACGACGCGGCATCGTTCCTTGTAGTCCGCGCCGGCCTTGTGGTTCAGCACCGCGTCCCAGTAGAGGCCGATCCCTTGCTCCTTTGCCGCGTTGGCAAGCTCCTTGAGCTCCTCGAAGCTGCCCCATTTGGTCGCGCGCGTGCCTTTCTGATCGAATTCGCCTAGATCTGTAGAGCCATCGGTGTTACGGGGCGTTTTTGTTTCAGATGGGGGGTTATGAACGGGAGGCGGAAGGAGCTACCGTAGAGATCATAGATATCGTAGCCATTTCCTTCTGGGGAGGCGGCTTTGCAGCCGGGCGGAAGCCAAATGTTGTCGATCCCGATCGCTTTGAGTGCGGGCAGTTGCTGCAGCAGGCGCTTCCAGTGTTTCTGGTCCGCGGGGACGTTCCATTCGAACGCTTGGAAGAGCGTGGCGTTTTCTGGGGTTGGCTTGCGGGCCTCCGTGTCTGCATCGAAAGTGAATACACTTAGAGACGGGCTAGGACGATAACTTGTGAGAAATACCCTGTTCCTGTTCGCCCATTTCAATACCGCGGGTACTGTCTGCCCGGAAGAGGTTGCCGAAAAGAAGGATGATAAAAGATGGGTCTAAAGTATGTGATCCAAGACCTGTCAAGAGAAAAGAAGGTTGATATATCCCGAAACTCGGAAGCAAAATCAAGATGAATAACTAGAACGGAGGAAATTGTTGTCTCGAGCCTGTTTGTCTTTCGGCATGGCACTGATAGCGTGACGTCAATCGTCCTGAGACCCTCACCGGACCCTGGATAGGAGGTCTTCTAGCGCCTCATCACGGACTTCATCTGCAAATAACTTGAGGTGACCTGAAACAGAAGAAACGGATAAGCATCATTATCGTGTACAACGCTTATATCAATAATTGGATGCTGAGCCTGGTACGAAATCTGGGCCATGGTTACTCAAGCAGACAGAGCGACTTGGGATCCGGACCAATGAATTCACTAAAGGTCAGAAAAAGACGATATGGTTGGTTATACGAGGAGGCTGGGCGAAGATGGGAAATATCCAAGCCTCACCGGATTCATGGTCTTTGAGGTAGACGGTAGAGGAAATTTCCCACCTCCAGAAAGAAGGGAAAAAATTTGAAAAACAGCAAGTCGAAATAACTTTTTTTCCGCCCCAAACCATGAATATATACAAAGCATGCAATCACCAACTAAAAAAAGTACTCAAACCAATATAATATACAAAACCTTTGCATATGTTACGACCACCTCAAAGCACCATAAATCCACATCCTCAAACTTCTCACCGCTGCTCCCCTCCCTTCTCCGCTTGCCTCTCCGCCTCCTCCAACCGGCGCGTGAAATGCTGCTGCGGATGCCGGAGCGAGTCCTTGCTCAGCGTGTCCCGGAGGTGGTGGGAAATGAGGTGGGAGGCCGCGCGCGGGTTCGGGTTCTCCTCCTGCGCCGGGTTGAAGGCACCGAACGCGGCGGAAAGGTGCGGGTGGTGCGGGTGCTTTTTTCCCTGCTCCTTGTCCTTGGGTGGAGCCCCGGCGATGCCGGTGGAGGCGGCATGGGTTTCCTGGTGGCTGCTTGCCGGGGTGGATTTGCTGGGGTGGTCGGCCATTCTCCTTGTTTTCTTTCCTTCCTTCTTCCTTTTCTTTCTCTTTCTCGTGCGTGCCTTTTTCTTCCTTGGCCTCTGGCACTGCTCAGTTCGAGCCGGCAAGAATTCCCTTTTTTCGACGCGGATACAGTCTTCCTTTTCCTCTTCTTCTTGCTCTTTTCGCTAGCGAGTTTACCCCCCCGGCTCCAGCGGAGAGATGGTGGAAGAGATATGTACAGTTGCTGAGGGACTGGGGTTGCGCTGCTTCCGAGTGGATGTTCCCCAGAACCCAGCCGCAGTTCGGAAGCTGGGGTTCGATTGTAGGGTTAAGTAAGGCTGGGGGTGCAGCGCTCGGTGGTGACGCCATGATGGTGGATCAGACGGACCGACTCGGCTACCTCCGAGTCTCCCCCTCCAGCTCAGCCTCGCGGGAGCCAAGGCCATGTGAGCTCACGATGGATAGTCCTCTCACATGAAGAGGCATTAGATACCATTCGACATGCCATCCGGGGTAGGTGTCATGATTAGAAAGCGTTTCATTCCTTTACAATAGACTTGATGACGGCCGTTAGTAGTAGGTATCGTTCCCTTCACCCACCCGCCTAACCATACCTCCAACCCAGACGCCAGATATGTCGTCAGATATGTTGCCATGCCCCCATCACGCCTGCACACCCCGTACTCTGACGCTGTCCGAAAGAGACAAAAATATAAAGGTGACATCATATGTATACAGACCGCGACCGCAATGGGATGGCTAGTGGTCACGATGGAAAAAAATGGCAATTACCGCTTATTAACGCGTTCAGCGCAGAATTTCATCGCCCAGGATTGCTTCGAAGGCCGAAAACTGTGAAGCCAAGATCACATAGTTGAGGACGAGAGAGATAGTAATATTCTCATCGTCAGGTTATGGTGTCCGCGAAACGCTTTCCAGAAAGCTGAACGCCTCACATTCCCGATGTGGCTCATTGCTGTGCGCCTCCTGACGCATCTCCACCGTCGCCAGTCCCCGCATTCGTATCGAGGTGATGGTCCCAATAGCCTTGCGTAGGGTCCAGCGGTAACGGAAGATATTCGATCCAGTTCATCATGTCATCACCCAGCGCACTCATGTCAATATCCTGCGACTCGATCATCATATCGCCAAAGCCGATGACATCCTCGGCGCCCAGGCCATGACTGTAAATATACTGAGGCTGAGGGTTGACGAATGTGTTGTGCGCTTGGGAAGGGGAGAGGCTTTGTGCCGCCGAGGGAGAATATTGGTGGGTTTGTACCGCTGCTGCTTGCTGTGGGTGACCAATAGAGCTCATGCGAGGGGACGGATTCGCGAACGGGGAAGGAGTCTGTAGGTTAAGGAGGAGATCGGCATCAGCGAGCATCGGATCGGACGCCACATCCGTGGAAGGCGGCCCGTGATGTTGGAATGTTGAAGGGGGAGGCATGGAGGAAAGGCTAGAACGAGACACGTAAGTGTTGATGGCTGAACTGGGTACCGCCAGGTGTGGTAGAGTTGCTGTTACGATGGATGGTGTTGGTGGAGGCTCGAATTTGATATGACTATGCTGGCGGTTGGTGTGGGCGCCGTCGTTCATGTGGCCGCTTTGGGCGAAGACCGAGCTAATGGACCGGCTATGGCTGGGACTCGACGGTTGAGGGCGTATATGTGACTTGGAATCGCGCACCTCGGTAGGATAAAGTACGGCCAACGAAGTACTCGGTGAGTTCATGGTGCCCGTAAGTGACCAGCCAATTGCTTCGGGGGCTGGTGAAGTGATACTGCTGCCAGCCTTTGACCTCAATGCAGAGGTTACTGGGGCCGGTGCCATGTCGCCTACATCTTGCGGCGTCAAATAGCTTCCCCAAGCAAGTTTGCGCCTCCAGCCAGGTGAAGTGAACGAGGGCTCTGGCCGTGGCGCCTCTAACGCACTTTCCATTTCTTCGCGTGTGTAGAGTAACGGATCGCCAACCCCTTTTGCTTTCTGGTCCAGAACCGTCAGTATATACTTGACGCCTGCCCAATAGGTTTCAAGTGACTGAAGTGCCCTGTAACAGCGTTGATAATTCTGATTTGCAGCCGACGCCAGAAGAGTGTGCCTTGCCGCTTGCTTCGGATCTGTATTGTTGGAATGCTTTTCGCTATCCAAGGCCATGCCACCCTTACGCTCGTGGTTTGCATTGTCAGATGGAAGCCTAGCGTTTACTGGGTTATGAGCATCGCGGGATCCGGACGGTGAAGAGGGCCGAGATTGGGGATTCGATGAGGCCGAATGTAACGCGGTCTCTTTAAGAAAAGCACAAGCTGCAATGTAGATCGGTTGACTAAAAATGATGTTAGAGCCATAAATGCATGGATGGCCGTACAAGACGAGTCGTCAGAGCAACACACCTAGTAAATGGATTGCCAATTCCGGACTTGGCGTCAATTAGCTCTGCGAAAGCGAGGATATCGGCGATGGTTTTGGCTGAACTCATGGATAGTTCACGACTGTTTGGTAGCAGCTGTTGAATATCGCCTTCGAAAGTTTTAAGTAGCGTGGGCTGATGTAGCAAGACGATCAATGTATGAAACCAGAAATGCAGCAAAATGAATATTGTTCCATGCCCGGCCTTGACATAGTGTTGAAAGTTGATGGCGTTGAAGTGCAACTTCGGTGATAAGCCTTGATATATATCAGTAAGTTGTGTTTCCATAAGCGCTAAACGCTTGATAAGATCAGGCGTGACTTGAGAGACCTCTTTGATGCGGTTGAGGAGATCAGTCACACGACCGTAAAGATGGATGATCCGGATGAGCGCAGGGAAAGGCGAGGGGAAACCGGTCGCCGGGTCAACTTCGTCCAAAGAAGGGAAGGAAATCTCGATATCCCTATCCCTTAGAGTGACAGGTCTTCCTGTGCCCGAAGAGATAACACGATCAAGAAAGAAGACAGCCCAGAAAGTGTCGAGTCGTTCTCTTTCCACGGCTTTCAGCTCTGCGATTGCCTGTTCGTCCAGAGGAGCATTAGGTGAGGCATAAGGCGAAGTATCCGGTATCACCTCGCTACTCCGTGCTGATTGGGATGCTTTGATGCTCTTTGGCGTCGGACCATTACGGCCTTCGAACCTTAAGCCTTCAAGAGTTTGCATACCCAGATCCTGGGCCATTCTGATAGCGATACCTAGATACATCCAGAGGCCACTATCGCGACTTGCACCAAACTCGTCGTAAGCCAATAGCAAGGCCGCTTGCACCGCAGCAACGCTTGGGCAAGCGAATGTGTCACAGATGGCCGACTTTGCTCGCTGCGCGAAAGCCTGCCCATATTCGGATGGCGGAAGAGCTGCTTTGTCAGCAGCCTTTCCCGCCACATGGGTTGCCTCCGACTGACCAGATATCATTGGATTGGTTGAAAATCTTGCAGTGATAGCACATACGGCATCCACGAGGATAGCGTCAACCTGCTTTTCTTCTAGATCTCGCATGAATCGATCCTCCTGGAGGAAGGGGAAGTTGCAACCTAGGTGAACAAAGAACGTTTTACACAGGTGAGTGATCAGAGGACTGGGGGCCACGGAGGAAGTGTCGTAAACAGGGATCTCGAGCGGCGTACGTGCATCTTGGGCATGTTGAGAAGGGGTTCTTTGGCCAATGGATGAGGTATTCCCCCCAGGTGATTCAAGAGCTGGTCCGGTCACAATCAGCATATATGATTTGGGAACTACGTGCCGACAAGAAATATCAACATACGGTCTGTAGATGTCGCGCCGGTACTGTGTTGTTTTTCTCGAACTTTGACAACCATTTGCTTGAACCCCGGCATGATAGCCGTGGGTCCAAAGTAACGGAAATAAGGCATCCGATTGCGCGTACTAAGACTCAGCACAGGTTGTCCTAGAAGGCATTAAGCAGGCGTTGTAACGCGGAGAGGGCTCATATATACCCGTTAATCCTGCGTCTGAACCCTCAGGCGACTTATCGCCACTATGCTGTTCAACAGTCCGCGAAGTATGAGTTTCCGACAAGCCCGTTTCTACGGGGAAGGTGTGCTGCATTTGCGCTTGAGCAGGTGAAAGCTCTGCATGGTTTTGCTGCCGCTTGACTTCGGTCGGAGAACGGGCTCGAGAACAGGGAGGTTTCGCCTGTGCCGTCTTTTTCACTGTCTCTTTGCTGTCTGTACTCTCCGACGGGCTCGCCTGTTCGCCTTCGGCGCCATAACCGCCGCATTCGTGTTTGTTGTGCGCGCATGTCATACATACCGGTCGTTCGCCTACATAGAACCTTAGCATGTGTCCTAGGAACATCCATGGACGTTAACAGACAAAACATACCGGAGCACCTCGTCTTCCGTCTTCTACATGTCAGACAGGCCGAATTGATCCTCCTCCTCTTTGCGTAAGGTCCCTCATTGTTCGTCACGAAGCGGATGGGCTTCGCTGCTGGAGGTGCGGGGTTGGAGTTGGAGGCGGCGCGTGGATGCATAGGAGTGCTCCTGCGGGTATGGAGCCCTCAACAACGCTGCATCGGCTTTGGTAATGATAGACAGTTGAGTGTCGCAGTGGCCTGTTTAGTTCTGAGAGTAGCGCTGGTTCAATCGGCCGGTGCGTGGTAGCAAAGCTTCCCCTCCGAGATCAGTTCAGCTGAAGCGGACGAGAGTACGCCGCCTCTACAATTGCTGGTGGCCTTACTGGAGAAGCAGCAAGTATAACCTTGTATCAGGCTTGGTCCACTTTCTCCAGAAGAGACTTTCTACATCACATTGCCAAATAGTAGGGGTGTTTATCTCCGTATTTAGTGCGGTGCGGGTATGAGTTCGTGCAGGTTCCAGGTTCTCCATGTTCCGCCGCCAAGAAATCCGGGGTTTGCAGCTAGCCCCCTCTGCTTTCACTCCCTCGGAGATTCCAACGGAGCTGATCTGCCTACAGATCCAATCGTACAGCCACAACACCATGGAGACTCTCAGGCCGCTGCAGACTGCGGCCGCTCAATCTCTTCGCCATGTCTCGAGGCGAAGGGTATACACTCCATTGTATCAATGTCTCCACACATCCGCGCCCAAGACAGCAACGCCTGTGCCGCACCCCACGACTCCGGGACCGCCCCCGGAACCCCCTGTTCCTAAGCTCTCCGAGGCACATGAGAGAGTGGCTAGGAAGAAGAAGCAGATGGAGATACTGCAGAAGGGGCGGGAATTGAAGGCATCTGCCAGCAATCCGTCGTTGGCGCTCAAGAAGCGTTTTTGGCAAGAAGTTTCGGTAAAGGAAACACCCGGTAAGGGGACTCATATAAGTCATGATATGAACTGCACACTAATTATGACAAAAGATGGACTTCAAATCTTCCTAGACCAGAGGCCCGTCCGAACTCCCGACAAAGAAATTCTCACATTGCCGCATACGAAGCACCACCTGGCTACGGGGATCGCGCTCGAATGGGATCTCCTCGTTAGCGCACAACAGGCCCTTAAGCAATATAATATTCCCCTCACGTCACTTGCCGCGCGAGCACTTGACATTCGAAATGCCGATGCGCAAGGTCAATCTGCAACGCGAGATTCAATCATCAAAATGCTGATGAACTACCTCGACACTGATACATTACTCTGCTGGGCCCCAGAGAAAACCATTCATGATGAATTGAGAGATGCCAAGGGTCGTACCTTACGTGAGACCCAGATCGAATTGGCAAAGCCTATTCTTGCATATCTCACAGCGAAAGTGTGGCCTGGTGTTGAGATTGTGCCTATCTTGGGTGAGGAAAGCATTTTGCCTACGCCGCAGCCGGAGGGCACCAAACAGGTTATCCGTGGCTGGCTCACGGGACTTCCTGCCTTTGAGCTTGCTGGTCTTGAAAGGGCTGTGTTGGGAAGCAAGAGCTTGCTCGTTGGTGTACGATTGCTGGCCGAATGGAGTCAAGAATTCGCACACCTCCGAGACAGCGGTTCTGGAAAGAGATTCGGTATCGAGGAAGCCGCAGAAGCGGCAAGTGCGGAGGTCAGATGGCAGACAGATATGTGGGGAGAAGTTGAGGACACCCATGACGTAGAGAAGGAGGATCTCAAGCGGCAACTGGGTAGTGTGATTCTCCTCGTCTCCGGACACTAGGGCATTGAAGCCGGGGAACATTGAGCACTGTTGTCAGGTAGATGATCACGTTATTTTATGTATAGACAGCAGGATAGGTTAATGTGTAGACACGGCCAGATCTCTCCACGGAGCTATCAATTGTTCGTCACGTACGGGACATTTCGAAGATTTTTCTACCTACGCACAGATGCCCGCGTGCCTGGGGGCCGGTTCGTGCGCGCGGCATGCCGATGCAGCAGATGGACCATCCCCGTTCTCCACGCATCCAAATTTCGATTTCCGCCGACTCAGGATCAGATCGTCGACCTTCACCCGAGAGGCTCCCGAAAAGCTTCTTTGGCGGAAAAGTTGCGTTATTTTCCGAAAGATACTCGGGTGAACGACTTGCCACGAATGACGGAGCGCCGTTGCCGGGTCCCTAAGCCAACAGTGCCAACGTTACCACCCGTAACACGCTCCGGCATGTCACATCTGCGCTCCGCTTGCCCCGTTGGCGTATAGTCGACGCCGCCGCCCAGGTGATGGCCCATGGTCCACCCAGGCAAACCCCCTGTGCCCCCCTCGCCCCTCCCATCAATCCCATGCGCTGCCCATTAAATCACTCTGCAGGGCCCTTGGTCTCCTTCGGTCTCCTTGTCTCGCGATCTGCTTCTTTTGCGTTCTCTTACTTATTAACTTTGTAATTGACCTGCCTTGCATCTCCGCGAGACAGCGCCGTTTCTCTACTTTCTCCTGTTTCTTGCCCTTTGTCGCATCAGCGCGACGGATCATCAATTCCCAAAGCGAGGGAAGGCGCCTGTCAGATCCGCCCGGGCTAGTCTCGCGCCTCGCAGTTTCATGGCCATGGAGAGGTGCGTGTGAGCCGCCCAAGACTCCTGAGTCGGTCTTGGTGCATGCGCTCCGAGCAATCAGATCGTCAATTGACCTTTCACAGCACTCATAAACGGTCGAAGTCGAGCGTCAAAAGCCTCCTGCAAAAGGTCTCCTCGCGAGGCGACCAGACCTCTCCCACCCCTGTGCCCGAGGCGTCATCGGGCTTACCATCTGCTGTGCCCGCCTTGCAACACTCCGCTTCCACCGCCTCCTCTCACCGAAACTCACGACACCGGCCGCACCTGTCCACAACGATGTCTAATACCGCCGCGACCGTGGATAATGTGATACCCGAGGCACAGGAATCGGTCACTTCACCCACGTCACCGATGACAAAGGGTGCCTCGATCGAACAGTCGGTCAAGCTATTTAAGATTTTTGGAGCCTTGCGCAATGGCGATACTACAGCCATCTCCAAAGCGATCAGAGAACAGGCCGAGGCTGCTGCTAGCTCGAACTCTCCTGTCCAGTCTGGCTCCGCGACGAAGCTCGAGGGCACAACGATCCTTCACCTCGCAATACAATGTGCAGATCTGTCCGTGATCGAGTTCATATTGTCTATGGCTGGCTCGGGGTCGGAGGGGTACGTCGACGTCAATGCCCGGGATCGCGATGGCAATACGCCACTACACCTTGCGGCGACCCTCGGACGCGCACCCGTCGTGAAGATGCTGCTCGACCAGCCAGGGATCATCGACTCCATCGCTAATTATCAAGGTCAGACCCCGCTTGACCTCGCGAGAACCCCTGACATCTTCCAGCAGCTCCAACTCGCTCGATCGATCTTCATTGATACGAATGTGAGGAAGATACATGAGCTCGTGGCTGCTGGAGATGTCGAAGGCTTGGAGGCACTTCTACAAGACCAAAGGATACGTAGCACCATCGATGTTAATGGAGGCGAGTTGGCCACAGATCCTGCTACTGTGGAGACGGGCGGGACTTTACTTCATGAAGCCGCCAGAAAACGCGACTTCAAGCTCATTCAAATGCTGCTTCTCAATGGCGCCGATCCTTTCCGGAGAGACCGTAAGGGAAAGCTGCCGCAAGATGTGACCAAAGACGATCGGACTCGGGCCATCCTCAAAAAGTCGCCTGCTGCGGCAGCTGCCCAGCGTGGAATTCAAGAGAAGACCATATTGGCTGGAGCTGCACCGCAGAGTGGGCCTGCAGCGTCTGAGCACGCTCTAGGGTCGAAGGAAAGTCGCGAGATGAAGGGTTATCTGAAGAAGTGGACCAACTATACCAGTGGCTACAAGCTTCGATGGTTTGTGCTTGAAGATGGTGTTCTGAGCTATTATAAGCATCAAGGTATGTTGTTCCGTTCTGGTGCGCTGCACTAGCTGATGTTGTATAGATGACGCTGGCTCGGCTTGCCGTGGGGCCATTAACATGAAGATCGCGAAGCTTTACATGGATCCTCAGGATAAATGCCGCTTTGAGATCCAGGGAAAATCGTCGGTCAAATACCATCTGAAAGCGAACCATCAGGTTGAAGCAAAGCGGTGGTACTGGGCCCTCAACAATGCCATCCAATGGTGTAAGGATGAAGCGAAGGAGGAGGAGAGACGCCAGAAGCAGGAGAATGAAGCATTGAAGCAAGCTAAGATTGAGCAGTTACAGCAACCTCAAAGTGCCGATTCCGCGAGTGTCTCTAGCTCAAAAATGGGCGGAAGAGGACTGGTACCAAGCACATCTTTAAGTGTCCCTAACAACGGTTCCCGCCTCAGTACAAGCATACAGGGCGCAAGTACTGCTGACGACGACGAATTTGGTGCTAGCGCATACGATCCCAGCATTGCTGGCGCTGAGATGGGGAAGATGGTTTCTCGCGTAGGCACAACGACTATCGAGGGCGACGTCGACGATGACGATGAGTACGGTGATGATGCAAGCAGCCGCGAGGTGAAGCCTCAGGCCAAGGACGCCTTCAACATTGCTGCGCAGTCCGTCAAGCTGCAACTAGACATCCTTTCCGACGTTGCTGCTGGATTAAATTCCCAGAAGGCTGCAAACCCGACTTTGCCGATTGGCGACGCAAACATTGCCGAGGTTCTGACCGCTTATGAGGGCGCTGTCGGCAACCTCCGTGGTCTGGTTGGCGATTTGCTTCGGATCTCTCGTGATCGCGACGCTTACTGGCAGTATCGCTTGGAGAGAGAAGCAAACATCCGCCGCATGTGGGAGGAAAGCATGGCTAAGGTTGCGCGGGAACAGGAAGAATTGGAGGCAAAGATTGGCGAGTCGGAAGAGAAGAGGAAGCGCACCAAGCGAGCATTGCGTGACGCTCTTGAGGGTCAAACGTCGAGACCGGCAAGCCGAGCCGCCAGCCGCGGCCCGGTTTCTGAAGATCTGGCCAAAGAAACGGAGGAGCTTAAGGCGGAGGACGATGCTGCTGCTGCGGCTATAAAGAGGAAGAAGTCAATCCTCACCGACTATACAAGCTTAAGTGAATCGGATTCCGACGACGAGGAGTTCTTCGACGCAGTCGGAGCTGGAGAGGTCCAAGTGGTTGAGATGCCAGTTTCTAGCCCTCCGCTAAAGCCCGAAGAATTAGAGGAGGAAACGGATGTCTACAAGAAACGGCTGCATGAACTTGAGCCTGCTTTCAGAGGGTACGAGGACGGACCGAGACAGCGATTGAAATTGGCTGCAGACGATCGGCCCAAGATATCGCTATGGGTACGTTCATAACGCAACATCCGACTCACACATACGTATTTGTACTAACCTTTCGACAGGGCGTGTTGAAATCCATGATCGGCAAAGACATGACCAAGATGACACTGCCCGTCTCCTTCAATGAACCTACATCGCTTCTGCAGCGTATTGCCGAAGATATGGAATACACGGACCTGCTGGATTCTGCCGCTGACAGGGCCGACTCAACCGAACGCATGGTATACGTCGCCGCATTTGCTGCAAGTGAATACGCATCGACCATTGGCCGTATCGCCAAGCCGTTCAACCCTCTACTCGGCGAGACGTACGAGTACGCGCGACCGGACAAGGGTTACCGCTTCTTCATCGAACAAGTCAGCCACCACCCGCCTATTGGTGCTGCGTATGCCGAAGCCCCCAAGTGGGATTACTGGGTATGTTTCTCTCCTCGTACCATCCGCTGACCGGCACACTAACGCTTCTATAGGGCGAGTCAGCGGTGAGGTCCAAATTCTACGGCAAGTCCTTTGACATCAACCATCTCGGGACGTGGTTCCTTCGTCTGCGTCCTACCTGCCTTGGCGGCACTGAGAGCGAGCTTTATACTTGGAAGAAGGTGTCAGCATCTGTGGTCGGCATCATCACCGGCAACCCCACCGTGGACAACTACGGTCCGATGGAGATCAAGAATTGGAAGACCGGCGACGTTTGCCACCTTGATTTCAAGCCCCGCGGCTGGAAAGCCAGCAGCGCTTACCATGTCACCGGCAAGGTGATGGATAAGAATGGCCACGTGCGCTGGAGCATTGGCGGGCGGTGGAACGACAAGATCTACGCACGTCTCACCCCGGGCTACGAAGATGCGACTCTTGACGCCAACAGCCCTCAGCACGCCGGTGCCGGCTCATCCCAGGCATTCCTGGTCTGGCAAGCGAACCCGCGCCCCTCCGGCATCCCCTTCAACCTCACCCCCTTCGGCGTCACCCTGAACGATCTGCCCGAGCGGCTGAAGCCGATCCTCGCGCCGACCGACACGCGCTGGCGGCCCGACCAGCGGGCCATGGAGGACGGGGAGTACGACCGGGCGGCGACGGAGAAGAACCGGGTGGAGGAGAAGCAGCGGGCGAAGCGGCGGGAGCGCGAGGCCAAGGGCGAGGTCTTCGTGCCCCGCTGGTTCACCAAGAAGGTGGACGAGGTGACGGGCGCGGAGTATTGGGATTTTAACCGCGAGTACTGGACCATGCGGGAGCGGGTCGCGAATGAGCAGGGCACGTGGGAGGGCTTGGAGGATATCTTTTAGCTTTTGTTTGCTGAAGCCGACTGTGGGATGTGCGATGCGGGGGGGTGTGGTGGGAGGGTTGTACAGTATGGGGTATGATGGTTCGAAGCGGTTTTTGGTGTCACACATATTGAACCGCCATTCCTGTCGCTATCGAGCGTGCAGAGACAGGACGGCACAAGTCATGGATTGTTTTTTTTAGCGATGGTGCTGCGGAGAGATTCGAAAAAGGACTTTCGTTATCATTATTTTTTCCCTC
This sequence comes from Myrmaecium sp. VS I D KN 1, assembly GCA_019775845.1. Taxonomy (NCBI): domain Eukaryota; kingdom Fungi; phylum Ascomycota; class Dothideomycetes; order Valsariales; family Valsariaceae; genus Myrmaecium; species Myrmaecium sp. VS I D KN 1. Next base: position 692,476 of record JADQAV010000018.1, on the reverse strand, counting down.
ATTCTCGTTTCTTCTTTTCCTCTCTTCCCACAATCCACAGCGGGAATCCTGACATGACGATGACGATTTCACGACGCCAAAAAAAATATGATAATTCTTTTATTTTTTCTTCTTTTACTCTTTCAAAAATTTCGAAAACCCCGATAAAAAAATGTAAAACATCCAACGTATGTTTCTCACAAGAAAAGAAGGCGGGAGTAGGAAGATGTGGTTGAAGTGACGGGACACTTTAGGATGGGATAGATTGATGTCCCCGAGAGTCCGGATCGCCTTCCTCTTCTTCTCAAAGTATATCGGAGCAGTCCTTGGTTTAATGCCTACCTAGCAACATTAACTGAATAGGCTGTACTCGTGACATGACGCATAAAGGTCCCGAGCGATCGATATTGCTCTTTCTTGCGGACGTCCCACTTTCCTTGAGTAGTGCGAGCGAGCGTGGGGTTTTCGCGTGGGAGGGCAAGAGGGATGGGGGAGTCAGGATAGAAAATCACGAGAAGATCACAAACCAAGATGATAAAGTCCTGGTCTGATCCTGCGATATCTTTTTCATTCCCATTCATTTCATATCCATCAACCAAAAAACGCAAAAGATCCGAGATGATTTCATCCATCGCGACAAAGGAAGAAAAAAGAGAGGCAAGCCAATTCCACACAGATGTAGCCCTCTCTGCCCTTCGAAATCCAAAAACAAAAAACGCCGCCGTGATGATGATGTTATTCATTGCCCAAACAAAAGCAACGACATGATGTTTTTTCTTCGTCTCTTCCCCATTCGTACCATATGTTTTTTTGTTGTGCTCCGAAATGCAGACACTCTCGTCCCATGGTTTTCTCCCATGCAGTTTGATGAAGGGAGAAAGAGAATCAAAGATGTGTTACCCAATGTTTCTTTCCAACAAAGACGACGTAAACTCATGACCGGACAGACGGCAACAATCACTTCGTGCCGTTCACTTGCTCCTCCAGATGAGCCACGACATGGCTCTGAGCGTCCGGGCCGCTCGCGGGCGCGCCGTTGGTCTTCAGCTCGGACAGGTCGGGCGCGGGGATGGTCTTGCTCTCGTCAACCTTGGGACGGAAGGGGATCGGTGTGCTGGGGCGGGTGGAGAGGAACTGAGTGAGGCATGGTTAGTATGGTTGGGAATCTAGGAATGGGACACCTCAGAAACTCACCGATGAAGCTGCCGAGAGCAAAGCGATGAGAGAGGCCTGGACAACATCCTCGTGGATACCCACGCCCCACACGCGCTGGGGCGAGCTGGGCGAGGTGCACTCGATGAACGTGGCGGCCTTAACCTCACGACCTTCGCCGATGGCGTGCTCCTTGTAGTCCGCGACGTCCAGGTCGATGCCCAGAGACTTGAGGGCGTTGGCGAGGGACGAGATGGCACCGTTGCCGATGCCGGTGATCTTGTGCTCCTTGCCGTCGATCTCGATGACGCCGGTGAAGACACGCTTGAGGTTCTTGCTGCTCTGCGTCTTGCCGGGCTCCGGCGCGGCGGGGGACACGGACCGGTCGGCGGTGATGTCGTAGTCGATGAGCTGGAATCGCGGGTTGCGCTTCAGGTGGTAAGCTTCCTCGAATAGCTGAGTGATCTCGTTGGGCAGGAGCTCGCGCCCAAGGGCGTCGGTCCGCTTCTGCACGATCTTGGAGAAAGCGATCTGCAGACCGCGGGGCAGGTCGAGCTCCAGCTGTCGCTGGATGATCCAGGCGACACCGCCCTTGCCACTTTGAGAGTTGACACGGATGATGGCTTCGTAGGTACGGCCGATGTCCTGCGGGTCGAGGGGAAGGTAGGGGATGACCCAGGGGTCCTCGTTCTTTGCGTTTTGTTGTTTCCTGAGGTTGAAGCCCTTCTTGATAGCGTCTTGATGGGAACCGCTGAAGGCGCAGACGACCAGCTGGCCTCCGTACGGCGCGCGGGGATGGACGGGGATCTTGTTGCTCTTCTCGACCACGTCAATCACGGACTTGATGTCGGAGAAGTCAACGTTGGGGTTGACGCCCTGAGTGTACAAATTCAGCGCAAGAGTGACCAGGTCGACATTGCCAGTACGCTCGCCGTTGCCGAAGAGAGTGCCTTCGACTCGGTCAGCGCCAGCCATCTGTGCCAACTCGGCTGCAGCCACGGCGCAGCCTCTGTCATTGTGGGGATGTAAAGAGACAGCGATCTTCTCGCGCTCCGAGATGTTGCGGCAGAAGTACTCGATCTAGTCATCATGTGAGTGACGGGGTTCCGGAAGCACTTAGGATCGCGCTCACCTGATCAGCATAAACATTCGGCGTCGACATCTCGACTGTGGCGGGTAGGTTGAAGATGATGGGGTTCTCCTCGCTAGGCTCCCAAGCAGCCTTCACGGCCTCACAAACTTCCAGGACGAAGTCGCCGTTCGAGTCAGAGAAGGTCTCCGGGGAGAACTCGTATGCCCACTCGGTGCCCGCATGGCTAGGGTCGTCCTTGGTCAAAGACCTGGCGTACTTTGTGCACTCCACCGCAAGAGCCTTCGTCTGCTCGTTGTCCATGTTGAAGACGATCTGCTGGAAGCAGGGGCTGGTCGCCAGGTACAGATGGAGGATCGCCTTCTTCGCGCCTCTCAGGGACTCGACCGTCCTCGCGATGAGCTCCTTGCGGCACGGAGACAGGACCTGGAGCCAGACATCATCCGGCACCACCCCCGGCGTCTCCACGATTCTCCGGGTGAAGTCGAAGTCGGTCTGCGATGCGGAGGGGAAGGAGATCTCGATTTCTTTGTAGCCCAGCTTGACGAGCATCTGGAAGTACCGCCATTTTTGGTCACCGTCCTGTTGCGTGTGATCGTCAGCCGTTGCCTGTCCGTCAGATCCTCCTCCAGGGCTGACGTGTCCGGGACTGTACCATAGGATCGGGCAGACTCTGGTTGCCATCCCGAAGATCTGTCGACAACCACCGCGGCGGCTTGTCGAGGGTCTTGTTGGGCCATTGTCGGTCCGGGAGGTTCACAGGCGTGAACTTCTTGTATTTCGTCGAGGGATCCTTTAACATTGGCATGTTGGCGGCGGTCTGGGAGGGGAATGGGTATCGGAGAAGGGCTCGGGAGGGAGCGGTGACGCAGGGGTTGAAATAAAAATTCGATGGCGAGGACGAGGGGCAAACCAGCGGCTGCTGGTTGTAAGTAAAAATGCGGGGTGACTCAGAGCCGAAGTCGGGGCGAGTCAGCACGGCGGCAGCGGAGACTTCGGGAGCTGCAAGTGCCCGGAAATGTGCGGCCTTGGCTCCCCTGCCCGCCCTGCCGCCCTGCCGCCCCCTGCCGCCATGCCGCTGCACCCCTGCTGCAACCGCCCGAATCAGCCTGGATGGAAGACGCCATCGTCCGGGGTGAAGAGACCAACTTTCGGTATATCCAAGTTGTTTCTACCTTATTTTTCCAGCACTGCAGATGAGCAGGCCGCAATGCAGAGACATCGGCGCAGGACACGCACACGGCGTTGGCAATGGACGGCACAGGAACGTTAAGGTACTGCGGACACACAGCCACGAGGCTGCACCAACCTGGTCACTCCGCTTACGGTACTCCACCCCTCCGCCTCTGGCTGATGCCGTTGTATTGCACCGACGCCAATTGGTCCCGGTCGCGTCCAGACGGACATTTGATTGCATACTCACAAACTCCACGGCATATCAAGGGGCGAATAACAAGGGATATGTATGCAACCGCTCCTCTATTGCGCTCGCCAGAATCAGGAGATCAAATGTACAAGTGGGGACAGGAAAAGCAATAAGGAACGGCATTACAGCTGCAGTGCCGCATCCTTCCCGAAAACGGACCTCACCCAGCCCGCCAATCCTACAACTTCGACGGGGATGGCTGCTTGAGGCGGATAACGCCCTATGGGTCATCAGCGTCAGTCCATCACCCAAAAGCGGCCGTGGAGACACGTCTTCCCCGTACTCGGGATTCGAGGGACAACTCACCTCCTGAAAACAGCTAGCAATCAGCCTGCCATCTCTAGAGTAGATCCGCTGCACCACCATCCCTCGTCCGTCGTCCGCCCACGGACTCTCCATCTCTGTCAACATCCACTCGTCCGCCCTGAACTCCCGCGGGTGATGGAAGTAAATCGAATGGTCCAAGCTAACCATCATGCCCACCTCCGGCTGCTTCACCACATCCGGCGTCCTGCCTGTCCTCAGTCTTTCGATGAGATCCTCGTCCATTTCCGGGAGCCGCTTCAGTGTCTCGTCGTCCAGCGCCAGCAGCTGTTTCCAGGCGTCCTCGTCCGCTGTGGACTTGCGGTTGGTTGGCTGCTCCGACCACCTCCATAGCTGATGCACGCGCGCCACGGTGCCGATGAAATAGTTGTCCGTCATGTACGCCAGCGCGGACAGGTGTGCCTGATGACCCCCAGCATCCGATATCCTCCCGCGCGCTCTGAACCAGGACCGCGTCCGCTTGGTGTGTATGTTCGGGGAGTTGTCTACGTCACGATTCCGGATGTCAGCCTTGCATGGTCCAGCACCCCTCACCCCCACACAACGCTACATGACCGAGAAAACACAGAACACATACTGTTCAAGATGCCCACCCTTTGGACTTGAAACGGCCTTTCAAACCCCTTCAGTAGCTTCACCTGAACCTCATCCTCCCTCGGCGGCGGCACGTCGGCCGGGAACGGCACGCTATGCCTCACCCTCTCCTTCCCACCCGCGCCCTCCCTCACGAAGCTCATCGTCGTCGTGAATATGACCTTGCCCCGCTGGCGCGCCTGGACCGTCCGCGTCGCGAAGCTCCGGCCCTCCCGGACGTGCTCGACGGCGTAGACGATGGGGATCGCGCTGTCGCCGGCGAGGACGAAGTAGCAGTGCATGCTGTGGATGCTGAAGTGGTCGGGCACGGTGCGCTGGGCCGCGGCGACGGACTGGGCGATCACGCAGCCGCCGTAGAGGCCCCGGGCGCCGGGCGGGTGCCAAAGCGGCCGCGTGTTGGTGAAGAGGTCCGGGGAGATGTCCAGGAGCTGCGTCAGCTCCAGGTCGTTCTCGATCGCGGACTTGGTCGGGTCGAGCGGCGGGACGGGCGTGAGCGTGGCCATGGCTGGAGATCGATCGGACGGGAGCCGTGGGGGTGTCGATGCTGGTGTTGTCGGTGGTGGTGTGATATAAGCTAAGTGTGAGCAGCTGGGGGATTTCAACAAGGGCTGGAGCAGGAGTAGGAGAAAGAGAAAGAGAGAGAAGAGAGAGAGAGAGATGGGCAGATAGGAGTTGATGTATTCCTGAGATAAGGAGGTGAGCTATTACTCTGAACAGCAGGAGTACCTCGAGCTACGACTCCGTGGACTCCCTACTAGCTCAACATGATCAGATGAAGCCCGGGCGTTCGACCCGCGACCCTCCCGTCATCTTGTGGTTTCCACCAGACGCTTTGCCTCGAAAGAGTTTCGCCCCCCCGTTTTCCTGCCGTGCCGCGGTCGTTGTCGGCCGTAAATCAGTGTGTCAGTTACTCCATAGAGGTTGACGCTTTTTTTCTCGCGCGTGGGCGAAAGGTGCCGGGGGGTTTCGTGGGCCGGGCGGGCATTTGTGTGTGGCACGGCAATTGCGCTGAGCCGAGGCATTGATGGCTTGGCTTTTTTGGTTCGGAGTTTGTCGGGTTCGAGGAGGGATCGTCTTCGTCGTACTCCATATCCTCTCGAGATGAGACGACTTGTGATGGACGCTCCACTTCTGCTTCTTCACGTTGTTAAGATGGTCGAATACTACTACTGTGAGGTACTGAGTGTATGGTGTGGACCGCAGTGGATAGCGGTTACTGTCCATACTACTGCACTCCTGGAGGTCGATTATCGGAGACACCCGGATGGACTCGTTGGCAATAGAAGGTCGAACAGATCACTTTCCCCACCGTTGACTGATCTTCAGCATCTTCTGTTTCAGTAACAGTCCTCCCAACAAGAACAGCCGTGGCGATAGCATCTCTGCGGACTTTTCTGTTTGCAGACGGCATCTTCCTCGTCGTAAAACCTCGATTCGTTATATCTTTAACACATCAGCCTTAACAGATCGGCATGATTCTACTTTCATCGCTCTGCAACGTCGTGTCGCAGCGATCTTTCTGCAAAACCGCGTCTCTTTTCTCATCTACATCTCATCCGTCCCACTATTGAGTACAGTAGGCATTGATGGGAAATCACCTTGAGGAACTTGTCGGATCACCCCCACGGTTAAGCATCATTGCATCTGCTTCCAGGATCACCTTCAGCCAGTACAGTATATCTAGTCTCATAAGTGCTGTAAGCGCTTCATGAACGAGGAGAAATGAGCTCGGTAACGTCTAATAGCAAGAGTACAACGCCTGATGCGTTTTTATTTTTTTGTGTCTACCCCCAAGCATTTCGGTTTATCATCAGTTTTCTATGTTATCCCATCTAGGACGGCGGGAGTTCCCGACGCAAGAAGGCTTGGAGTAGTTACATGTCCTCTTTACTCGGGCTATATCGGATGGAGATCTCGTCGTCTTTATCACGCACCCCATGCACGCGAACAACCACGGTGTCTTCTAGGATATGGAAGAGCTAAGCACCGCTAGCAGCTGAGGGCTGCAACCGATTGATACCGTCGGCTGAACAGCGGAAGATTCGGGAAATATGGAAATCTTGGATGCAAGCAAGCTCGTATCCAACCTGTGGATCAAAGCGGGATGCGATGCTGAGGGTGAGGTATCAGATACGGATGTAAACACATCAGAGGCCCCTCGTTATAGGAGTTTGCTTGGAGATAAGATGCCTCATGGACTGCGAGCATGAGTGGGTTGAAATAAAGTCAAGTTAAGTCCCGTGGCCTGATGGCTTTGTGCTCGTGTAAAACCTACGCGGTCGCTCGAGTGCGGCTCTAGTTTGGACAAATGCGAGCGTTTCTTGAGCCTGACACCTCTGAGACGTGGGATCGTACGCTTGGACTCGTTGATTGCGACGCAAGGCCCCTTGATCAAATTGGTTGCTGGGGGTTCTGTGCGGTGAAGTGCCTGCGAGGCGGCCGTTCAGTTCATCACTCTTCATGTATTCAGCATTGTTGAAGAGACCGAACGTGGCACGAAATGGAGTATACTCTGTGCCTGGGAGGGTAGCAGCATGCAGCGAGATACAATTTGCCTACGAACAGGTTGATATAGATATACGAGGTCGGGGGTGTCCTCAACGGGCGGACCAACGTCATTCAAAGGATCCGCCTCTCCCCCCCCACAAGGGTCCATTGGTTCCTTTGAGGACCGGCACGGCTCTTGTCCGTCCGTTCCTGAGATATCGAAGCTTGTCGTACCATTACACTCCCCCTTCCCTTCATTCTTCTCTCCGGGTACACATACATACATACTCACGCGCAGCGTGCTACGGCCTACCCTTACCGTCCCCTGTCGTTCCTTCTTACTCAGCCGGGGCGCCGGGCCATGGTCTCGCGAGCCGAGTTCAACACATAGATTCACCGCATCGAAGCCTCCTGCCCCCGCCGCCGAGCGTGGCCTATCGAATTCCCTGCGCATACCACGATGGCGGAGCTCAGCCCCGAGCTACAGCACAAGTTGGAGGAGTTGGACCGTGAGCTGGAGGTATGGCCGCACCCCTTCTTCACCAGATCCGGTGAACATTTTGCTCAATTGCAGTGGCTAACCGCCGGCGCGACAATATAGGAAGGGGACATCACAAAGAAAGGGTAACTCCCCGCGGCGAACCCTCTTGCAGTCTACTCCCATAGGAACTGGTCCATCTGATACATTGGCAGGTATGAGAAACGACGGACATTATTGTTGTCGCAATTACAGGGCATCGATCCGCCACCGAGCCTCCGCATCGCGCCTCCCGAACCCGCATACAACGATGGATCGCGGGCGGCATCGCTCGCGGCATTGGACCCGCGGCCACCCAGCGCCAGCTACACTGGTTACGACGGATCTCGCCCATTATCAGTCTATACTGGCCAGCAGGCTCCGGAAAATGGCCCTGGTGCCGGTGAATACATGGCATACCCACCGAGTCAGGTCGGCCGCTTCCAGGAGAGACAGTTGGGTGTCCGGAACGCCCCAACTCCTGTCCAGAGGCAGTCAATGCTACATAGGGAGTCCATGGAAGCGCGCCCGATCACGCCGGACAGCTTCAGAGCATATTCGCGGGACGGTACCATGGTAAATTCGGACTATGCATTCAACCCCGCAAATCAACCTGGATACTATGACGCCCCTGTGGAGATGGGATCCCCGGGAGAAGCCAGTCGATTGAGCACGATGTTGGATTCACAGCAGGGCTATTTCTCGGACTTCGCCGGACAACAGGCCCAGGAGGGCCGGGACAGCTATGGAGGCCCAAATAGGTACTCTACTGGCGATGCTTTCTCCCCGACCGTGGCGATCCCTCCGCCGATGCTCTCCGCCAATGAATTGCCACCTGCTGGCTTCGTTGACTGCATGATGCCTTTGGAGCCCAGGGATCTTCCATTCGCGGTATACGACCCGCACAATGGCAATGTACCGATGTCCAAGTTCGACAACATCGGTGCTGTTCTCCGACACCGTGGCCGAAACATTCCGAAACAGATCGCATATTGGGTGCTGGATACGAAGGGAAAAGAAACAGCGTCGATCACCTGGGAGAAGCTGGCTAGTCGCGCGGAGAAAGTGGCTAAAGTCATCAGGGATAAAAGCAACCTCTATCGGGGAGATCGCGTGGCTTTGGTCTATCGAGATACGGAAATTATCGATTTTGCAGTGGCACTCATGGGCTGTTTCATTGCCGGGGTTGTTGCTGTGCCGATCAATAGCTTGGATGACTACCAAAAGCTCAACCTCTTACTAACGACCACCCAGGCGCATCTAGCCTTGACTACGGATAACAATCTCAAAACTTTCCATCGCGACATTAACCAGAACAGACTCAAGTGGCCGACAGGTGTGGAGTGGTGGAAGACCAATGAGTTTGGGAGCTATCATCCAAAGAAGCATGGTGAAGACCCACCGCTGCAGGTACCGGATCTTGCATACATCGAATTCTCCCGCGCACCAACTGGAGATCTGAGGGGTGTGGTGCTTAGTCACCGCACCATCATGCATCAGATGGCGTGTATCAGTGCCATCCTCTCGACCATACCTACCGGTTCCGAAAACACGGACACCTTCAGCACCGGATTACGGGATAAGGATGGCAATTTCATCGCTCGTCCGCCGAAGAGCGGCAACGGGGAAACCATCCTGAGTTATCTCGACCCCCGAGAAGGCGTCGGCATGATTTTGGGAGTGCTTCTGGGCGTTTATGGCGGCCACACCACTGTCTGGCTGGAAAATAAGACGGTGGAGACGCCCGGTTTGTATGCCCACCTCATCTCGAAATACAAGACGACCATCATGGCCGCGGATTACCCGGGCTTGAAGAGGGCGGCGTACAATTACCAGCAGGATCCGATGGCGACGCGGAACTTCAAGAAGAACATCGAGCCGAATTTCTCCTCAGTCAAGATATGCTTGATTGACACGTTGACTGTGGATTGTGAGTTTCACGAGATTTTGGCGGATAGATGGTTGCGGCCCATGAGGAACCCAAGAGCTAGAGAACTGGTCGCGCCTATGCTGTGTTTGCCAGAGCATGGCGGTATGATCATATCGGTTCGGGACTGGCTTGGAGGGGAGGAGCAGATGGGCTGTCCGCTGAGTCAGGACGAGCCGGAGGACGAGCCGGAAGAAAAGAAGCAGGAAGAGCCTAAGATCGGTAATGGTTATACTAGCTTGATCGGTGGCAGTAGCGGTCCTACGAAAAAGAAGCAGCCGAAGAGCAGAACCGAGCTAAGTGAGGTACTTCTGGATAGGGAGGCCCTGAAATCGAACGAGGTGGTCGTACTGGCTATGGGTGATGAAGCACGGAAACGGAGTAATGAGCCTGGTACTCTTCGCGTTGGAGCATTCGGATACCCCATCCCGGATGCCACCTTGGCGATCGTGGATCCGGAGACGAGCTTACTCTGCTCGCCATACAGTATTGGTGAGATCTGGGTGGACTCGCCGTCTCTATCCGGTGGTTTCTGGGCTCTTCCCAGACATACCGAGACCATCTTCCATGCGCGTCCGTATCGGTTCGTGGAGGGCAACCCGACGCCTGTCATGGTCGAGCCGGAATTCTTGCGGACGGGTCTCTTGGGCTGCGTCATCGAAGGCAAGGTCTTCGTTCTCGGATTGTACGAGGACCGGATCAGACAGCGAGTTGAGTGGGTAGAGCACGATGTTGCGGAGGTAGAGCACCGGTACTTTTTCGTTCAGCACCTCGTTGTCAGTGTCATGAAGACAGTGCCGAAGATTTATGACTGGTAAGCTATCGATAACGCTTCTATGTGAAATCACCACTAACATGGCCAGCTCCGCGTTCGATGCCCATGTAAATGGAGAATACCTGCCCATCATTGTCATTGAAACTCAAGCGGCGTCCACAGCACCTACCAACCCTGGCGGCCCGCCACGGCAACTGGACATACCATTTTTAGACTCCCTATCTGAGCGTGTTATGGATGTGCTGTATCAAGAGCATCACCTCCGCGTTTACTGTGTCATGATGACGGCACCCAACACTTTGCCGCGGGTGGTGAAGAACGGGCGGCGGGAAATAGGCAACATGCTGTGCCGCAAAGAGTTCGACAACGGATCGCTGCCCTGCGTCCACGTCAAGTTCGGTGTCGAGCAAGCGGTTCAGAATCTCCCGGTCGGTGACGATCCTGCAGGCGGGATCTGGTCGCCCATCTCTGCACAGGCAAGAGAGAGCCTCTTGATGATGCAGGATAAGCAGTACTCGGGCGTGGATTACCGAGAGGTGGTCATGGACGACCGGACTGCGACGCCTCTGAACCAGTTCTCGAATATCCATGACCTGATGCAGTGGCGAGTGTCACGACAGGGCGAAGAACTGGCTTACTGTGCGATTGATAGCCGTGGAAGAGAGGGCAAGGGTATCAACTGGAAGAAGTTTGACCTTAAGGTCGCTGCGGTGGCGTTATACCTGAAAAACAAGGTGAAAGTGCAGGCAGGCGACCATTTGCTGCTTATGTACACGCATTCGGAGGACTTTGTCTATGCCATCCATGCATGCATCGTTCTTGGGGCCATCGCTGTCCCGATGGCGCCGATTGATGCAAACCGGTTGAACGAGGACGGCCCGGCACTGCTTCACACAATCGCTGATTTCAAGATCAAAGCGATCCTGGTCAACTCGGATGTGGACCATGTTCTGAAGCAGAAACCTGTGTCACAACACTTGAAGCAGTCTGCTCTCATACTCCGGGTGAACATCCCTAATACTTATAACACATCGAAGCCGCCAAAGCAGTCCAGCGGATGCAGGGAGTTAGGCCTTACCATCCGCCCTGCGTGGGTGGCAAAGGGCTACCCAGTGATCATATGGACATACTGGTCTCCAGATCAGAGACGCACTGCGGTTCAGCTCGGACATGACACCATCATGTCGTTATGTAAAGTCCAGAAAGAGACTTGCCAGATGAGCAGCACGAGGCCTGTCCTTGCGTGCGTGAGGAGCACAGTCGGTATCGGATTTATCCATACGTGTCTGATGGGTATTTTCCTTGCGGCTCCGACCTACCTCGTGTCTCCGGTCGACTTCGCGCAGAATCCGAACATTCTCTTTCAGACTCTGTCCCGATACAAGATCAAGGATACCTATGCGACCAGCCAGATGTTGGATCACGCGATGGCGCACCAAGCTGGCAAGTCGACCGCGTTGCATGAGCTTAAGAACCTGATGATCGCTTCGGACGGGAGACCGCGGGTTGATGTGTATCAGAAGGTCCGGTTGCACTTCGCTTCCGCTGGCCTTGACCGCACGGCCATTAATACGATCTACTCTCATGTCCTCAACCCCATGGTGACTTCGCGGTCGTACATGTGCATCGAGCCGATCGAACTGTGGTTGGACATGAACGCTCTGCGGCGCGGCCTAATTATTCCTGTGGATCCTGACACCGAGCCTTTCAGTCTTCTGGTGCAGGACTCCGGCATGGTCCCGGTAAGCACGCAAGTTGCCATTGTCAACCCGGAGACGTGCCGACTTTGTCTGGTCGGAGAGTACGGTGAGATTTGGGTGCAGTCGGAGGCAAACGCGCACAGCTTTTACGGGTCCAAGGATCTCTTCGACGCGGAGAGATTCAACGGAAGGACGGTCGACGGCGACCCGAATGTGAGCTATGTACGCACTGGTGATTTGGGCTTCTTACACAGCGTGAGCCGGCCTATCGGGCCTGGTGGCGCCCTGGTGGAGATGCAAATCCTTTTCGTGCTGGGTAGCATTGGCGAGACGTTCGAGGTGAACGGATTGAGCCACTTCCCTATGGATATCGAGAACTCCGTGGAACGATGCCATCGAAATATCGTTCCCGGGGGAAGGTAAGTTACGCAACCTCATATACAGGAACCTTTGCTAATCGCATTAGTGCTGTATTCCAAGCCGGCGGCCTCGTGGTCGTCCTAGTTGAGATCTTCCGCAAGAACTTCCTCGCCTCTATTGTCCCCGTCATTGTCAACGCGATCCTCAATGAGCATCACCTCGTTACTGACATTGTGGCCTTCGTTGCGAAAGGGGATTTCCCTCGTTCTCGTCTGGGAGAGAAGCAGCGCGGTAAGATCCTTGCTTCGTGGGTGACTCGGAAGATGCGCACGATTGCCCAGTTCGCAATCCGTGACTCAGACGGCATGGATGGCTTTGGCGATGGTCTTGGTCCTCGCGCGAGCAACACCTTCCGCAACAGCAGCATCCGTGGAGAGTCGAGCAGCCTCAAGCGCGCCGAGAGCGGCTCCCGCATGAGCACCATGTTAATGGGCTCTCCGAATATCAACTACACCCCACCGCCGCAGCAACCACAGCATCAACAATCCCTCCAAATCCCGAATCTGGCCGCACCACCCAACATCGCCGAGCTCCCCGGCAGCAGCGGTTTCCCCGAGCCGATCCCGGAACTTGCGTCGCCCGGTCAAGACGACACACCGACGGCCGACGATCGAAAAGAGTTTCCCCTCCCCGAGGATCACGGAGATGGGCAAGAGCTTCCCCCGCCGCAACCGAGCTACGCGAACAAGCCGTTCCGACAATCGTCGCACCAGGAGGAAGGGCCGGCGGAGCTGTCCTCCAGCCCGCCAGAGCTGCAGACGACGATGGGCGGGTTGCGGGTGGCAAATCGGAACTCGATGGCGGAGAGCAGCGGCACCGAAGAGCCCGAAGAGGACTGGCCGCAGGAGGCGATCATGCACATGAACCTGGCTGGGTCGGGGCCGCCGGAACTCGCGGCGGAGGGCGAGGATAGGCGATGAAAAGGGGGAGCAGCGCGAACGGGTCTGGAGTTTATTGTTGAGTTTCTCATTGTTTTATATCATCTTGGCTAGGGCTGTGGATGGCTACAGGTTGGGGCGGTAGAGATGGATGTATTGATTGGCTATGGCACCCGGCATAGGGGATGTATTGGCTGCGGGGGTAGACGACATGGGAAGACGATAGGCGGGGGGCGACGATCACATGTTATCGAAAGCGAGCACTTGGCTTCCGAACGGGGAAAAGGAAGATCCTCCTCTTGTAGGTTCGGTCTTCTCTTCGAAATATCTTTTTTTTTTCTCTCTGGCTCCAAATCCCGTGAAAGAAACACGATTTTTACCTTATTTCTTCCTTCCTGTCTTTCTTCCAGTTCTCATATGCTATCTCTGTTTTCTATCTTTTCTCGCGTCCTCGTCACTCTAACAGTTCCTCCTCTTCGATCGTCTATAGAAGAGAGGATCATTACCTCGCGAAGATGTGCCGCCTGTTCGACTCTGCGATTACAATAGATCACCGGGTTTCATTTTCGAACTGATGCGTCGTTCGTCGTGTCACGTGTCTCGTCTATTCCTCTATCTTTTACTACAAATGGTCTCTACTCGCTACATGGCTCGCTTCTTAAACAACATGTCCACCCCCTATCTCTCACTTTCCCTCAGCTAATCCCGCTCGGGCTCACTGACCGCCCACTTTGTTCTCCAGCACGAACCGGTACCGGGGCAGGCCGCGGTCGAAGTCGAGGATGGCCTGGTTGGCCTCGGCCATGGGCCGGGTCTGGACCCAGGGGCGGACGCCGGCGGAGACGGCCAGCTTGAGCATCTCCTCGATCTCGCGCGGGCTGCCGATCAGGCTGCCGGCGACGGTGACGCCCTTGAGGATGAGGGACATGGCGGAGAAGGCGGGCAGCTTGTCCTCGGGCGCGCCGACCTGGACGAAGGTGCCGCGGGGCCGGAGCAGCATCAGGTACTTCTCCAAGGGCATGTCGGGCGAGCTGACGGTGGAGACGATGAGGTCGAGGGAGCTGGCGTTGGCGGCGGCCCAGTCGTCGCCCTCGCCGGTGGCGATGAAGTGGTCGGCGCCCATCTTGCGGGCGTCGGCGGCCTTGCCGGAGCCGCGGGAGATGGCGGTGACGTGCTCCGCGCCGAGGGCCTTGGCGAAGAGGATGCCGAAGTGGCCGAGCCCGCCGACGCCGACGATGCCGACGCGCTTGGCGGTCGTGCCGCAGCCGTGCCGCTTCAGCGGGGCGTAGACGGTGATGCCGCCGCAGAGCATGGGCGCCGCCTCGGCCGACGAGAGCGCGTCCGGGATCTTGAAGACGAAGGCGGCCGGCGCGCGGTGGTGGGTCGCGTAGCCGCCGTACGACTTGGACCCGTCCGCGTACCGGGCCCCGTACGTGCCGACCATGCGCGGGCAGTGGTTCTCCTCGCCGTGCGCGCAGGACTCGCAGTCGCCGTTCCGGTTCAGGCAGGCGTCGTTCTGGGCGCCCACGCCGACCCGGTCGCCGACATGGATGCCCCGCTTCTCCGCCGCGCGCGCGCCGACGCGGACCGCCCGGCCGACGATCTCGTGGCCCACGACGGCCGGGTAGTCGGTCGCGCCCCAGCCGGAGCGGAGGGTGTGGCAGTCGGAGCCCTGGGAAAAGGGGGAAGGGTTAGCTGGGGTGGAGGAGATGAGATGGAATAGGGGTGGGGCGTACGCAAATGCCGCAGTGGGAGATCTCAATGTCAACGTCGTCCTCGGTGAAGGGCTTGGGCTCGAAGCCACCCCACTTCATGTTTCCCTCGGCGGCGCTCTTGTCGTGGGCGACCCAGCCCTCGAACTTGTAGTCTTGCGATTGGGATGCCATGCTTGCGGGATCGATGTATGTGTTTGTACGTATGGGTGTAGGAGAGGAGCAAAGAGTGGGATCGGATGGGCTGGACTTGGAGAGGAAAGAGAATGAGAAGTGAGGAGAAGATTATGCAAAGAGAAGATTGAAGACGGGAAAAAAGCACAAAGGCGACGGGTATATATCAACACAAACTTCTATGACGAGGAGAAAAGGGGAGAAGGGGGAGAAGGGGGAGGGGGGGCAAACAAACAAGAAAGCAGAGAAGAGCACAGAAAAAAACACGGAGATAGGGAGGGTATGTTTCAACGTTTTCTCTCTCTTAAGTCCGCTCGCCCTTTTTTTGTCCTTCTCTAGGTGTTATCGTCTTTTTTTTTCTCGCCTCGTGTGGGTTTTCCCCCCCGGGCTACTAGACGTGTGATGATCCAAGCTGCCTCATTCTCTCTCTCTCTCCGACCCTCTCTTCGTCCGTCCACCTTATCTCCGTACCTCCACCGCCACCTTCCTCCCACAATCGCCTTGGAGATCGGATGGTCAATCACCATGAAGAGAGGCAAAACGCGTGACGACCTACGCGGCAAGTATGAAGGATGAACCGACGCACCGGTTATTCGGGAGGATCGATAAGTTTTCTGGTGCTAGCAGCCCGATAGAGGGGCGATCGATGATGAAAGGGGCTGGCGCAGGTTGCGGGGACTGCCCTGGTGTCTTCCCTTCCGTCATTTGTCAGCCGCAAAATGGAAGGTGGAAGATTTGTGACGATCCGGAGTTAAGAGGTTATTGCTGTTAATTCCTGGGAGAGTGGAGATGGGAACATCTGCCGATAGGTAGGGAATGGACTGCTACTGGTTGCTGGGGGACTCCGCGGAGGTTGATACTGTATGTTGTTTGTACGTGAGGTCCTTAACTCCGTGGTTCGGTGTCTCATATGGGTAGTTCTCGTCGATATATGTATAGATATAGATCCATGATCCATGCTCTTTCATCCTGCCAACACTGGCACCTCTCTCCCTTTCCCTCCCCATGAACCTCTCACAGGGGACGCCAAGGTCCAACCGAGGTAACGCGGCAGCGACGGTCCGGATCGCGATGCCGAACGGGTGCCGTAGTAGCCACGTTATCATGAATTGTGAACCATGAAAGCCACCGAGTTGCCCACCGTCCCTATAGAGGGGAGATTTACGGCAGCTAGTGAACCATCGTACCGAGAGCGTATATACATATTTACATCCTACATATTAGGTCACTCCTTGAAATGATATAGGTAGGACGTCCGTCGAAGGAGTCAAAAAAATGCCGACGATCGCACATCCATCTGCCGAAACAAAGACACTCGAACCCGAACCCCTGTTTCGGGTGTGTTTTAATGTTCCTTCGGGATTTGGTGGCGGATCTCCCGAGAACCCGACCCGGACCCGATCCACGTGGCGCTGACGTAATGTGCGTGGATGCAATGTCATGCAGGTGTGTCTGTCTGCCTGAGGCCAGAGGATGGGTTGAAAAAGTAAAGAGATATTCTCTATTTCTTCGTCATAGATAGTAAACCAAGATCATTCCACCACATAAGGTAAAGAAGGAAAGCATGTGATCTTGTCAAAAGGATCAATAAGTAGAAGAAAAGTATTATATGTATGCCAATCATGAACCACGCTGAAGGCAGAAAAGGTCGGAAGCAGAAAAGAAAGAAAAGAACGAAATGACCTCTCTCGCTCACATCATCCCCAAACCAACTTCTTCATCGCCCAGCTCACCTGCTCCAGATACCCAGTCCGCTTCCGCGCCTCCGCCAAGCTCACAATCTCACCCTCCTGCACCGTCAACGGCGGTTCCGGCTCGGCGCCTGCCGCTTCCTCGCTCTCGCCCGCAGCCTTCCCGGCTGCTGCCGCCGCCGCCGTACTTCCCCGCCCCTTCCGCCGCTCCGCATTCGCCACCCGCACGATCTCATCCGTGATCAGCTGCGTCATCTGCGTCTCCGAGAGGTCCTCGGCCTCATCCGCGTCCAGGGTCGCGAAGCTGCTGCGTGGCGGAAGCGCTTTGAACGCGATGAACCGCTCCTCCCCGTCCGGTCCGGGAGCCTCCTCCGTGCCCGTCTTCTCCTCCGCGATCTCGTCTCTCGCCGCGTCCTCGCCCGCATCCACCGTCCTTGTGTTCACCTTGACCTCCTCTCCTTCCGCGCCGTGCACGCCGTAAAGCAGCACGCCGCCGACGTTCCTCTCTTTCACCCCTGCCCTCTTCCCTAGCGCGCTGGTAAAGTAGCTCCCACGCTTCACTCCCTTCAGCCAGCTGAGCGGCACCCGCTCGAACCCCCTCACCTTCTCTGTTCCCCAGTCTAACCGCACGAGATACACTGCCTGCTCCGTCAGCAGCAACACCGCCTCCTCAAAAGCGCCTAGCAGCGCGCCGCCCTTCACCGGCACCCCGGCCACCCACCCTCCGACCAGCTCCTCCCCGGGCCGGATCACGATTTCCGCCGCGCGCTGGATGGCCGCCTGGCGCACCTTCCGCAGATCGACGGCGTAGTCGTGCGCCTGCATCTCCGCCTCGAACTCCGCGAACACGTCCTCGCCCGCCCGGCCCAGCAGGAAGTCGATGGCCGCCTGCGCGAAGAAGTCGTTGACGATGTTGTGGAAGTACCGCGTCAGCGTGAGGCCGAAGTCCGTCAGCGCGCCCAGAGGCCGTCGCCGGCGCGTGCGCGTGTAGTCCCCTTTGAGTGCCGCCGTGCCCGCGTACTGCTTCGAGATCGCGTCCCCGTTGTCCGCCCACAGCGTGTTGAACCAGGACGTCGATGGGTCATGCTGCAAATCGATGGTGATCTGCTGCTGGGCGAGCTGGTCTTCAAGCGCATGCCTGGCCGCGGCGGACTGCACCACGTTGGTGCGGTCGAGGCAGTCCATGCAGTTGGTCCTCAAGACGCCAGATTGCTTTTGACTGGGCGAGCTAGATGAGATAATAGTGTAGCGGGAGCGCTCGAGGAAGGGTCGGATGGATTCTAGGAGTAGGGACACGTTTTCAAACTTCATTCCACGGCACACGTGGTGAAAGTCGAACCATTCGAAGCCGAGGGATTGGTTAGCTCCGGGAATGCCGCCGGAGCTGTTCAGCTCGTCAGCATACTGTTGGAAGGCTTCGCCAATCTTTGCCTCGCTGCCATGTTTGTCGACCAACGAGGCGCAATGGATGCCTCCGTATCTGGCAGCCAATTTGGTGAAGTGCAGACGGAAGGCTGACATGTTAGTGTCGTGAGAGCCGTAAAACTGTGGGATAGGTTTGAGGCTATAAGGGGATTGGGAGAAAAACAATGGAATGGAGCCTCTATACTGAGTAAAGGAGTACGCCGGCTCGGTCGTTGTGTCCCAGGAAGGATTGCACAAGATCTGTTCGGTTTCAACGCTGTTGGCGACGTTGCCTTCCTCGTCAACCCCGCGGCGGAGGTACCGTAAGCCGGCACGCTTGATGGAACGCCGGGAGATGAGTGTGAGTACAAAGTCCTTCCTTCCTGGCTGCGGATCTTCTGTTGCTGTCTCCTCTTGTTCGGGTGGGGGAGTAGTGGGTGGGGTTTTCTCCGGCTGCTTGTCAATGACCTTTTCCGGTTTCGATTCTGAGTCTACTATTTTGCTTTGGGCCGCATCTGTTGGTATATCAACGGTGAATGTTCGCTGCCCGACGAAGCCTTGGATCAGAGGGAGGACAAAGCTGTTCTGACCAGCCTCAATGAAGGGCGCGATCAAGTTGTGGGTCCAGAAGTACTGCGTGCGGTTAGCGGACTGACCAAGGTACGAAGTGTCAGGGACACATACCAAAGGCTCGAACTGCTTGTGCAGCGGCAGAGACGTTGAAGAGGGAGCCTGGTCGGCAAGACCATGGGATAGATCATAATCATAAGAGAAGTAGAAGTTCCTCGACCCGAAGTAAAGCTTCGTTGTTCTCAGTATCTTCGGCAGCAGCGCAACTGTAGCCTCATCCGGGCCATCGGAGTTCGAGATGGCCTTCTGCAGTTCATCGGGCTTGATCTGCTCATCCCCCTCCTTCCCCGCCTCCTGGGGAGCCTCAGCATTGACATTCTGAGCTTCTTCGCCGGATTTGGCTTGCACCTTCGGGCTAGGCGGCATTTCGTCCTTCGGCGATTGTCGATTCGCGAGATCCTCCTCGCTGCTCATGCCCTCTCTCCGTCGACCTTCCGTGCTCCACCCTTTCTTCGAGAACCACTTCTGGGCGAACCGGCCATACATCCCCTTCCTCCCAATCACATCTTCCGCCACGCTCGTCTTCCGCCGATGCACCTGGCCGGTTTCCGGGTCCTTCACCACCTCCCCCGGCGGCGCTGTTTCGATGGCATCGTCGATGGTCTCGGCCGTGGACTGGCTCGCGTCGTCGCTCTCGCTCTCGCTATCCGCACCGTCTTCACTTTCGGGAGCCTTGTTCAGCCTCTTCACGTGCTCGCGGGCTTGCGTGATCGCGTTGTTGGCGTCGGCTTGGGAGGAGAGCGGAATGAGCGCGACGTCGGTGACGACGTAGACGGGCTTGCCGCGTATGACGGCGACTTGTTCGCGGCTGGAGATGGAGATGAGGAAGGAGGCGGATGCGACTTTGAGGAGTCCTGCAAGGGTTCGTTAGCATATGAAGTTCAGGGGGCGCATCGAGAAACGAGGGGTGAGGTCGTGTGCTACTGGGATCACATACCGACGATGCCGTGGGCTTCGAGTGAGTTTGGCGTGGTATCTTCCTCCCTCCTGTCCTTCAGCAATGGCGAGATGTTGCCCTTGTAGTCGATCTTGATCGCTTGCTGGGTGGTAGGCGGGTGGTTGCGCGGCGGGGCCGGCTGCAAGATCAGGCCGTCGATGGCGGCAAAGATGAGGAGCTTCCGTACGATGCCGGGCATTTTCTTTGCGCGTACTTTGAGATGCCTCTGAGCATCTCTGTGGGAGCGAAAATAGGCGTGGGTGGTGAAATGAGCTTTCTGGGTTCGAAAGTACCTAGTTTCACAGCTGACCTCAACAAAAGACGGGATGACGTCGAGCACATGCCGCCATCCTCGGGGCGGGCCACTCGCGCTGCGGCAGAGAAGGCTGCGCACATAAAATCCGTTCGGCCAGCCAAAAAACTATCCTTTCTTATTCAAACGATCCTCCCATCTAGCAGACGCATCGCCAGCCTAATAGCGATAGCTGGGAAAAAAGAATTAATCGCGGGTGCGGCTGACAAAGAAAAAAAAAAGAAAAAAAAAGAATAGGCAAAAACATACAGCAGCAGGGATTCGCTAATGGTCACCCACTTAACTACTAATCTGCCGGTGGGCTGCTTAACTTTGGAAGAGCGAACGGGGTTCCGTGCTTTCAACCTCCTATGGCCGTATGTGCTAGGATTCCAACTTTTGCAGTACATACCTACCATTTTCAGCGCTGCAAACTCCTCCGATGGTCTTGCGCAAAGGTGTCTCGTTAGGGATTATGATCCTACCTATTGTGTTAATCTCTGATGAGTGAAAAGGCGCGCCCGCACCGGCGAGGAGGAAGATCCACCTTCAAACCACCACCATCTCCTCACCGCGTGATCCCGCCTCTCAGCTCGGCATGACCCGGCGAGACTCATGGCAGGTCTAGAGATACGGTAGCGTCTCCTTCAGCGGAAGTCACAGTCACATCGGCCGTGCCTCGCTGGCCCATCATCAACCCATCTCATCACCACAGTGGCGCGCGCTGAGGACAAGGACTTAAGGCGCCGATTTTCTCTAATTCAAATCCCTCCTCGACGCTCCGACCCCCATCTCCACGGCGCGCCCAGCTCGCTCCTCCTACATCCACAATCCGACCAGGTAGGTACCTACGGTAACGTTGTGGCAGGAAGGGAAAGGCGAAGGCGCCGAGCTGCAGTTCGATCCGCAAGTATGTATGTAGGAGCAGTAGATACTAGTCCTGTAGGTATGCGCAAGGCAAACAAGGCTGTGAAATAGCGAGCTAGACGCAGATCAGATCCCGATCGATCGCCCCGGACTTATCCGCATCCACGAACACCGAGTCTAAAAGTAGTAAATAGCTAGCAGTTCACGATGTCGACAGTCTTTAGTGCGGTTACTCCCCGCAACCCGCCCGCTGCAGCTGCGTGGGTGGGTGAGTGGGTGGGTTAGGGTTCTGAGAGAGAACGAGCTCGATTCACTACGGAGTACTACGACGATGATCATCACTACTTCAGCTCGCTCGCTTACGGTCCGTAGCCCGGCCAACAACACGACTGCGTAATCGCCATCCCTTCTTCTTCCGCGGGCTCGAAAAGCCAGAGAAAGGTAAGGTGAGGGGTAAGATGGGAGAGGCAGAGCGAGCACGAAGAAAAAGAAAAGAAGAGAAGGTGGTTGCGCTGCACGACACAGTCCTGTACATGAGGCTTGACGCATATCCTGTGGATATGGAGGTGGCTTCGGATCCGCCCGTGCGCCCGCCCGCAACACCCGTCCCTCCCCTGCCCTTCCGTCTCCTGCTTGCTTGCGTTGTTTCTTTCTTCCTGTTCTTGGGAGCTGGGCGGGGGTTCAGGGTGAGCAATGCGCGCATATCATCGGATCTCCGCATGAACGAGAGGGGGTAAGAGGGAGGGGAAACGAAACAAGGTGCAAGCTTCAAGCTTCCTTCCGTTGCGCGGGAAACACATGGTATACGGAGTACGCAACACTTTGCGTGCTCCGCGGGAGCAACGCCTACGAGAGCAGAGGAAAGAGCGGCTAGACAGCCAGCCAACACAGCAAAATGAACCTCAAAACGAAATATCGATTCCATCTGTCGTGCAACAACACCTACACTCCCCTCTCTCTCCGTTTGGCTGCAAGCAAGACACTGAACGTCCGCACACCTCGGAGATTCTCGCGCTTGGCTGCATGCCCCCCCATCCCAATTGCCGTGCAGGTGTAACCCACGCATGACGCTGGCCATCCCGACGCCGAGTCCTCCCTCGTGTGCTCGTTTGCTCGTGTCTTCGTGTCGTGCTCTATGTACGAGGACACGGACGAGGATGCCGGATGTGTATGTGTTGTACATATTTGTCCAACATGATAGTCGGGGGCAAAGGCGTGTCCTCAGAGAGGCGTGGATGGGATGCGCGAGCAAGAGAAGAGGAGGAGGGTACATGGGTGGTACGAAAGCGAGCGCCGAACGCATGTCGTGGATTCGTGGCACAGCAACCCTCCATGGTTGGCTTGCTTGCCAGGTTGCTTTACCGGACGCGCGCATTCCTCCTCCACCCTTCCCCCCCGCGGGAGTGAGTGGCGCTTTGCATGCTCGACCGAGTGCGGATCTACATACGCCTTGTATGGGGATGGTACTCGATACTGTAGCTACGGTACCTCGATGAGCGAGGAAGCTCAGCTGAACGACAAAAAGACGAGAAGCAAACCCGGGAAACGGCGCGGCTCACCAGGCGATGAAAGCCAATCGGCGACGGGAGCGGAGCAACGATCGACGGGCAAGCTAGGGTTGTCAGGGGGAGCGAGCGCTGTTTCGTCGGCCGGTTTCTTTTTGTCAGGGTCAGGACAAGCGAAGTCAGACCTCCCCCTGGATCCCCCCCCTCCCGCCCGCCTCCCGCCTCGAGGTGGATGGTTGGATCGAGGAAACCTGGTAAGTTTTTAGAGGAGGAACAGAGCAGGAGGCGCTTGCGGCTTGCCGACAACTGGAATAATCCCGCTGAAGGAACAGCTCTGTCCGCGCGGCATGTTTTGCCTTCCCGTTCACGTCCCCCTCCCCGCACGATGCTGTGCCGTCTCCATCCAGAGAGGGCCGAGGGTGGTGAGAGAAGTCATACCGCCAGTCGCTACTACTGTAACTCTCTCCTTATGCTTACCTGACCGTTCACTGCTACTGGCATAAGGTAGGTACTTTCACGCGTGGTCGTGGCGCCCGCCAAGGGTCGCTCAGCCGTGTGGGAAATTGGTGAGGGGGTCCGGTCAGCAGCCTCGTCGCTTCCCAGCCGGAGGGGTCAAGCGAGTGGGGGAGGGAAGAAGGTGTGGAAGGGTGGGTGTTCCTCGGACAGGGAAATGAAGGGGGGCCGGCGGTCGGTTGGCTGGCGAACAATTTAAAAGTATCACTATAACCCACTACGGTGGATGGAAGTGTGAAATCAGGTACAGGAGGTTAGGTAGTAGGTAGCGTGCCGCCCCTTTTTTCCTTCCATTCTTCTCTCGCCTTGCTTTCCCACCTCTGTGGATAGCTGGAAGCTAAAGGGGGTAGGTACCTACCTATCTGGCTGCCTCGAGCTGAAAAAAAAAGGCTTCCAAGCTTGAGCTGTTGTCAGAACCGGCCCGAGAGGTCGATCAGCCAAGGCACCAAGGAGCTTTTGGGAGCCTATAGGATGACCTGGCATGGTGGGATGGGATGCGGTCATTCCCGTCCTGGTCCGTAGGTACCGCTGTAGTTCCCAGAAAACCTGCCAATGATGCCAATCGAATCCCGGTTGGCGGCCTTGCTCATCCCGCCCTCCGCTTCGCTCTCTCGTCTCCTCCGCCCTCTCTCTCACTCTCTCTTGTTCTCACTCTCCCCCTCCTCTTTTTTTTTCTTATATCCAGCATTGTTACTTATCGAACCTCGTCCCCTGACCTTTATTCTTACCCTGCAATCCTTACCCTGCCATTACTATTGCCTCGTCTGCGTCACTCCTTCTGGGAAGCGACGACAGAACCTATTACTTACCCTGCTCCCCTGAGCAGCCTTACCCAAGTATAGACGGAAAGACCGCGAGGGTATCATCCCAACTCTCCACCTCACCACCTCTCCGGTGCGAGATCACCCCCAGGTACCTGACATCTCGCACTGTCCACGGATCTGCCGCTCCTCACTGTCCAACTGTTCTGCTGCTTCGCCTCTAAAACCTCCCCTTCGGTGTTCCCGTTCGGCCCAACCGTCACTCTTCATTCGTCCGGAGAGTCACTGCATCATTACCAGCTCTGACCAGCGCTTGCTGTGACGGAGCTTCAATTTCAATCTTATCCACCGAACATCGGCCAGCGGACGCGTTCTCCTCTTTCAGCCGTCATCGTCAAGTCTTGACCAAAGCGTGGTTCGAGCAGTGACGTCTTCGCTTGAATCTCGAAGGGTCCGATCATCAACCACCAGTATTACTCACCATCCACCCATTCCGGCCATCAATCCAACCTCAGCTATTTATCCTCGTATTTTACATGGAGCGCTTTCTGGACCATTAGTCCCTCGACAGCCTTGGGAGCGCGCATCAGGCTGCGCCGCTTTGCTTTCCATCCTTTGCGCTTCTTGGAATTGCAGTCGAATATGATTATGTACGCCATGGACGATACGACCTTGGTTACGTTTTTCCTGTAGGTTCCATGCTTAATGCCGCTGGTACTTTTGCAGACTTGCTCACAGATCTCGCAGCGAAACCCCCAGGTCGGTGGGCACGGTGGAGCTTCTTGGATCCTGGGACAACTTCACCAAGCCGTATGCGATGATCAGGGATCCCAGACGGGGTCGCTCTTATTGGACGGGCTGCTATCTCTTCGAAAACATCATTTGTGACGGCGATCCCGCGGCAACGGCGGGAAAGCGAACGGGCGGGCTAAAGATGGGCGGCACTTACTGGTATTATGTGAGTATCGCCAGAGCTCTTCCGGACTTCGACTGACCGTTCTTCAGTTCATGCTTGACGGTGAGAAGGAGTTCTACGATGAAGCTAGGCCGTCGACAAGTAATTGCCCTCTCCTTCCCGGTCAGCGGATGAATGTGCTGGATGTCCCATACGACTCTCAAAGCACCAGCAGGAGTTCATCGATCAGTTCAACATCGTCTGATATCCAGATGACCATGGATCCGGCGGACAAGTTCCGGAACCCTCGACCCCCGCCGGTGCCGACACAGAAACGGCAGCCACAGCCAGGATCCGATTGGGCCGAAGGACGCTTCCCACCTTTCGCTCCCTTCACTGCTGGCGCTGCAGACGAGCGCACGTCGTTCTCCGCCGGCTTCATCCGCAGCGCTCGAAGCAGGTCGCCACTGCGACATAGAAAAATCAGATCGGCTGGCTCGTCCTCCGCTGTCTCCCTCAAATCCGCCTTTTCTGTCATCAAAGGTTCCGGAGAACCGTCCAGGCCCACCAAGCAGGACGAGGAAGCGCCATTTCGCACTGAAAAGCGTGGGCGTTCCAAGCAGCGACGTGTCAGCCCTATGGAGATCAGCGAACCGACGCTGGTCAGTCGCACCGACGACTACCGCACTTGCTATCCGTTACCGCACAGTCGGACTTCCAGATCGCCTCCTCGACCGTCCAGCTCACGGGGAATGATTCCGTTGTTCTCACCCCTGAGCTCACATCCGGTAAACCTAGAACTGGATAACCCATTCATACTCGATAACGCTTCTGCGAACGCTGCGCACCAGGGTCTCGCTATCTGGGAAGAGGACTCATCAGATAAGGAGGTTCAGTTAGCTCCCGCATCACGAAGGGTGCCCACCGGGGAGTCCCACGTAACCCTGGAAAAGAATGAGGTTGACGCTCGCGCACGGTCTGGTTCCCGAGGCAGGATACGTGATGCGTTACCTGTTAAGGACTCGGTGCTGCCTAGGAACGAAATGAGCCTTCTAAAGGATATCCAAGAGGTGAAGCACGCAGATGAGGAGACATCGAACAAGGCACCTACAGATACGACGAGTGCCCCCGCTCGACCTCAGTGGCGGAACTTCAGCCGTCCCAGCGTATCGCCTCAACTCAATGAAACGGTCCCGTCTCCACACCCGGAAGAGCCATCGCTCGACAAAGTCCTACCGCTACCTCCCGCCGACGTGAACCCGCCGACGCTCCAGATCCTCACCAGCGGCTTCTCCTCCGCCATCCTCGACGACTTCACCAACAGCAGCCAAGGCGAACCGAGCAGCCGCTTCTCGGCCTGGAGCAGCACGTCGCTTTCGGCGGACTCCGACACCTCGGCCGGCTCGCCCACTTACAGCGCCGTGACCGACGAGTCAGGCGAGGCGCACGAGATCCGGACCCCGCGCTACTCACACGACGACATCCTCGACTACTACGTCCTCGACGAGCGGCAGCTGGAGGAGTTGAGGGAGATACACGAGGAGACGGAGAGGACGTGGACGGCTGGATCCGAGTTGCATACACCGCCGCCAGCGACCCGCGAACCTCCTCCCCAGCTCGCCACACCAACCTTCCAGATCTACAGCTTGCTCTCCGGCACCGCTGCCGCCGCTACCGCATCGGTTACGAGCCTGAACAAGACGCCGACGAGCAGCGCGACCCGGACACCTACCGCCGCGGCGTTCATGCTGTCCGACAGCCCGGACGATCGACGCAACCGTGACCACCATCACCAGCATGCTACCGGGACCCGGCCGTCGGTGGGTGCGGCGCCGGACTGGGCGCGCATGCAGGAGCTGGTGGGAGAGTTTGGGTTCTTGGGCGGAGCGGTGGGGTGAAGAGAAGGTTTCCCTCACATTTCTGATTGCCCGGTTTGAGTTGCACTGCTCCATTATCACCTATTTTTTCGTCACGCTCTTTCCACTTTTCTTCTTGCCTTTTACATATACCCATTCTCATTTGTTTTCTTTTGCATTCACCGTTTGACGAAAATTTTTGCGTACCCAACCGCTCCGGACTCTTTCTCTTTTCCCTTTTCTTTTCTTTTCGCTTCTTCTTCTGGTTTGGTATATGATTGGAGCAGTTGAACCGGTCCGATTGGAGGGTTTCGATCGATGTTTGATGGGGGACTCTTAGAAGAGGGTTGTGGACGTACCTATGTGTATATACGGCTCGGAAATGAGCAGAGGGGGATAGTACGTCACGGCGGACGTCGGACGTCGCATGTCGAACACGTATATAAAACATGCATTATAAGCACGCGCATATAAAAACCTACCTACTTCTACATAAATACCGAACATCTCCATTCGCATCCCCACCGCTGCTGTTTTTGCTTGTCGTGACGCGGCTTGAGCTTCTTAGCTGGCGATGTCGCGCGCGGAGATGGGTCATGTGATGGTGATGGTGATGGTATTTGGTGTTTCGTGGTGCGAAGGGTCTTGCGTGACGCGGCGGCGCGCTTGTGAACCTCTGAGTGTGAGTTGAAGACGAAGATGAGGATGATGTCGTACGTGAGTACGTGGGTGCGTAAGGTGGAGGTGTGGCGGAGCAACGTATGGCGGCGGGCAAGGCGCAGCAGCAGCCAACGCTAGGGAGGACCCTGGATTTTACCCTGAGGTGTCTGTCACTGTTTCCCGTGCCCGTGTTTTAGGCTGCCACGGAACAACGGTTTTGCGTCAGTGCAACTGATTACTACCTTACTACTTTCTATTCCACGACCTACATACCTTACATCTTACCTACCTACACCTACATTATTCCTTTCGAACGTCCTCCCTCTTGCGCTTCTTCTTTCTCTTTCTTCTTCGCTGGACACGATCGTTCACGACAACTCGCCTTGCCCGCGCATCGCCGCGACGCCCGTCTCGGACTCAGCTCCCACCGCTCGAGCGCGCGCGCCATGGTGCTCAAGAAGCTCACCAGCGTGCTGAACAAACGGCCTTGTAAGTTCTGCCGAGTGGAAGGAGAGGATGAGGAGGAGGAGAAGAAGAAGCTGTAGAGTGATATGCTGACACCCGTCGTCTTCCCTTCGTGCCAGCTGCCAATGCGACCGACAACTCCGCTCAGGATCCCGACTCGCCTGAGGCCCACGTCGCGCGCGGAGTGGTAAGGAGCTGCTCGCATCGTCCTTCCTCGATTTTACCGTCCCGCTGACCGCGCTGCTTCTCCAGAAACTCTTTTGTGAGTCTGGCTCGGCGAACTCGGTGAGTAATCTCGCATTCGCATCGGACCCCCGCGACGCGGGTGACTGACTCTCCGTCAGGGTGAAGAAGTCCTCCACCTCCCCACCATCGTCGATAATGCGGTCGCGAGTCCAGCCGCGGCCGCGGCGGCCGCCTACCAGATCCGCAAGTTCCTGTCCAAGGACAACTTCGGCAAGCCGCACGTGCAGTACAACGCCGTCATGCTCATCCGGATCCTGGCCGACAACCCGGGCCCGACCTTCACCCGCAACGTCGACGCCAAGTTCGTCGACACGATCAAGGTCCAGCTGCGGCAGGGCCCGGACCCGAGCGTCCAGCAGATCCTCCGCGAGACCCTCGACGCCCTCATCCGCGAGAAGGCCGCCGACGCGAACCTGACCGAGCTCTTCAACCTCTGGCGCAAGGAGACCGGTCACCTGCCCGGCTACCCGTACGGACCCCGCACGATGAACGCGCCGCCGTGGGACCCCCGACACCCGCCGCAGCCGCAGGTCTTCCAACCACCCCCGCAAGAAGCCTACTCCGCCTCCCGCTCCCACTCCCACTCCCACTCCCGCACCCGCACCCTGCCCCCTCCCGCCGAGCTCGCCGGCCGCATCGAAGAGGCGCGCACCAGCGCCAAGCTCCTCCTCCAGCTCGTCCAGTCGACCCCGCCCGCGGAGCTGCTCCAGAACGAGCTCGTCAAGGAGTTCGCCGAGCGCTGCCAGATGGCCCAGCGCAGCGTGCAAGGGTACATCAACTGCGAGCACCCCCCGCCGGACGACGACACGCTCCTCACCTTGATCGAGACGAACGAGCAGCTCAGCATGGCGAGCAGCAAGCACCAGCGTGCGGTGCTGCAGGCGCGGAAGGTCCTGGGGCGGACGGCGAGCGGGAATAGCATCCCGACCACGGCGGCAGCAGCGGCAGCTAGTGGCTCGTCCACGCCGACCCCGGAGTGGCAGCAGCGCGGAGAAGGGGAGGGGTTCATGCCTCCTCCCGGCCCGCCTCCGGGGCACCTGCAGCAGCAACAACAATACCAACCCCAACAACCCCCCTCCCTCCTCGACACCGCAAACCCATCCTCCAGCCCCGCAGCACAGAACCCGTACATTCTCCCCCCGCTCGCCCCGCAGACGACCAGCGCGCCCTCAGACCCCTACAGCATCCCGATCCCGATCCCCACCCCGCCACCACGACGCTACGGCACTGCCGACACGACAGCGGAGGCGGCACCCGCGGAGCATGCCGCGGACGTGGCGAACCCGTTCGCGGACCGCTATTATGATGATGATGTTGTCACCGCCGCCGCCGGTGATGATGCGAGCGAGGCCGCGCCCCGTCTGCCGCCCCGCGACGCCTCGTATCTGCGCCGTCAGGACGAGGCGGTGGCGGGTGGGGTTATGACCGGGGGCGCGGGGGTGGTGGGTCCGGGTCCGATGACCACGGCGGCGACGGCGGGTTTGCTGGATGGGGAGGGGGGTGGGGTGGAGGGGGGGAGGGGTGGGGCTGGGGCACAGGGGGGCACGGGGGGCACGGGGGCTGCTGGGGGAACGGGGGGTGGGATGTGGCGGTATTGAGGGGGTGATGGCTGGGGGGTGTTGATGGAGGTCTATCTTCTTTCTTCTACTGGAATCTTTCTTTCTCTCGTCGATTGATGCGAGATTGATGAGCGAGTTATCTTCTTCTTTTGTGTTTGTCGTTACGATTCCTCTTCCCAGCGACCTTTTCACCCTTTCCACCTATTTTTCTTTATTGGGGAGGAGGGGGATTGTGGTAGTTCGATTTCCTCTTGAGTTTCCCCTTGCTGTATGACGGAATTAACGGATGAGTTGAGAATTGGAAACCCTT
The DNA here is from genome assembly GCA_019775845.1 of Myrmaecium sp. VS I D KN 1. NCBI lineage: Eukaryota > Fungi > Ascomycota > Dothideomycetes > Valsariales > Valsariaceae > Myrmaecium > Myrmaecium sp. VS I D KN 1. Next base: position 662,730 of record JADQAV010000018.1, on the reverse strand, counting down.
TTTTCACTTCCTTTTATCTTTTTATGGATGTTCAAGCGAATCAATTGATCGTGTCGTGTGTCGAGCACGGCTACGTCTACAACGGTACTGAGGTAGGGGAGGAGGGAAGGGGACAGTTTCGGTCCAGACCTTTCTCGTTATGCAGCGCGGACAGAAAAGGTGTAAAGAAAAAAAAGGGGCCAGATAGGAAGGGGAAGAAGGAAGAGAAAGGAGATCTGATAATGCTGATGCTACCGATGCTACCGATGCTGTTCCAGCCCTAACCTGATGCCCAACCTAACCTAACCCGACCTGATTGACCATAGTGAAATCCGGATCTCCATGATGACTGATGGAAAGATGATCATGCAATCCCCTCGATGTCCATGCATGCAAAACCCACCAAGAAAAGCCAAAGAAAAGAGAAACTCGAGGCGGAAACCAAGGAAAGTAAGGGAAGAAAAAAAAAAAAGAGAAGACAAACCAGCCATCATACACCAGTAAACCATGAACACCCGCCCCGCACAACCTACCTACCTACACACGCACACCGATCCTCGCCGCCCAATCCTCCACAACACCAATCCACACATCCCGGCCCTTATAGCGCGCGACCTCCACCGGCCAGCCCCGCACCTCACGAAGCAAACCCTCCACCTCCGCGCGCTCGAGCGTGGGCAGCGCCGTAACCGTCGTGCGCACGCCAAAGAGCACGCCGCCGCAGGCAGGCAAGCGGCGAAACGTCTGGCGCTCGCGGCGGACGAGGATATCATCCGGCGTGAGCGGGGCAGGGGCGGAGTCGGCGGCGGGAAAGAAGGCGCTGGCGTCTTGGACGAAGAGGGTGGCGGCGAGGCTGCGGCTGGTGGGGCGCACCTGGACGAAGTAGGTTGCGCGTTCCATGGGCGAGGCGGGGGTGAGGCGGGAGAAGAATTTCTCGACGGGGGAGGAGAGGGTGGGTTTCCAGGCGGGGACGGGCCCGTGGAGTTGGGTGAGGGTGCGGCCGATGCGGTGGGGCAGGATCCAACCGGCGGGGAAGAGGGTGGCGGAGGCTATGCTGGAGAGAGGGTGCGGTTAGCGGTTTTGCTTTTGCAGTGGTGGTGGGATGGGGAGGGGTGTGGCTTGAACGCACAGACGGTGCTCTCCGCCCTCGGCGTCCTTGAGGAGGATGCTGAAGTCTTCCGCGGCGAGACGGGCGGCGATTTCGAGGGCGTGCTTGCCGATGGGGTGGCTGGTGGTGGTCCACTGCCAGTGCTCGTTGGCGAGGTGGTTGTGCACGCTGGTGACCCGTTGGGTGGAGGCGTCGCGGGTGACGGTGAAGAAGGTGGGATAGTCGCGGGATAGCTCGTCGATGACGAGTTCGAGGACTTCTCTGCAGGCGGCGTCGACGTCGGAGGTGGGGATGAGCGAGAGGACTTGGTCTTTCTTGGTCGTTAGGAGGGCGTCGCGGACGGCGTGGAACGCTGGGTAGGAGGAGTCGACCTCGAGCCATGGTCCTGGCATCAGCCGTCGGAGACCCATTGTCATGGTGTAGCTGTCCTTCTGGCGCGTGAAGGTGTTCGGGTGTCGGACCGGCTGGAGCTGGTCCACGAGCGCGGCCACCGGCGGAACTGTAGACGTCGGACGCGGCTGGACGTCATGGAGAGGGATGTTGGGAAAGATGACGGTAGGCGTGCGAGGGCTTGGGTCACGGAAGGGATTGAGGCTCTCGGGCGATGAAGGGAAGAGGCCGGGAGGGAGATATCCGTGGTTGGGGTGGCCGAGGCCGGGATGGTCGGGTGCCTTGACGGGAGACGGCTGCAATGGAATCGCGGTGGAGCGGGAAGGTGCAGTGGTCGGAGCGGGAAGGCGCATCTGCTGTGCCTCGCGGAACCGATCCCGCCAGGAGAGGAGGGTCGTGGTGAGCACAACGAAAACGAAGACGGAGACGAGCATCCCGAGGCCGACCAGGAAGAGCGCGGCCATGGTGAGCGATGGTGTTGCAGCAGCGTCGTCGTCCGTCAGGCCCGCCGCGGTGGTGGTGGTGTTGATGTTGAGGTTGGTGTTGAGGTCGAGCCGTTGGCCGAGAGAATCCAGGTCGGCGGTGTGGGCAAGCTCGCTTCCGTTGTCCGTGGCTGCCCCGTTCTTCACCCTGTCATGTGCCAGAAATGAATCGTGAAGGTGACCGTCGGTCGTGAAGAGGCGGACCAGATGGTGGTAGGAAGTGACGACAGGATTGTTGAGGTGGGAAAAGACCTCGACGGGCGATGTGAACGAGACGAGGACCACAGCCCAGAGAACAAAGAGATTGACATTTAAGAGACTTCGAGACAGGAGAGGGATCCGTCGAGTGAAGCCACGGAAGCGGCTATTGTTGTTGTTGTTGTTGTTGTTGCTGCTGCTGCTGCTGCTGCTGCTGCTGCTGCCGGTAGCGCTGTTGCTACCGTGATGAGCTGGACAAGCATACGAATGGATACGTGCTGGCATCGTGACCTCTCGATCTGGCGATTCTCAATCTCGGTCTCCGTCTCGGTCTCGGGGGTGAGCTGGCTGGGTGAGGAGAGAGGAACACGGAGGGGATTCCTGCAATATGGCTCTTTTATAGCAGGGCGGGCGTACTACCATCACGAAAAGCAGGTTGAGTATCACAGCGAGAAGGTCATGGCCGCGGAGCATTGGCTCGCCACCAGAGTGCCTACCTACCTACCTACCTACTGTACCTCGCCTACTCGCCTCCTGACCTGCTAGTCGCACTCTTTTCCGACCTTGCCGTCGCTTTTCTCGCCCACCCTGGCGGCCTGATCCACACTTGCAAACGAAAACCGACAACGCCGCGCCCCCCTCCCCGTGGCTTCTCACGCCGTCGTCCCGGAGGTCGGGAACGGCATCTCGACACGGGTAGCACAACCCGGGCACAGGTGAACGGGTAATGTCCAACGTGGCACCCGCCCTGCCGTAAGGGACTCCCGCAACACCGTCCGCGAGGCCGCGATGGCGGACTGGCCGCCCCCTTCCCCCAAGCAGGCAAGCCGGGGGCCCGTTGACCGTGGTGGTTTTGGTATGTACGGTATGCTCCCAGGCGTGATGCAGTCCATCGTCAGCTACACGGCGCGTCGTGCAACCTGCACGGTGGCCCATAATTGGTGTAAAACGGTCCTGAGCAGTGGAGCATGTGTTGAAGCGAGATTGGATAGCGGTGAGCAACTTGGGCGCGACGACTTCCACTTCCCCCCCCCCCCCCCCCCCCCCCCAATGGCTTGGGAGCGGATACAGACGCATCGCTCGACCGGGTCTCCGAGGGGGCCCACTACTGACAGTCGGCACTCCCTTTCGGCGGGGAGGCGGGGATGGTCGAGAGAGGTGGAGTGGAGGAGGGGAGGAAAGGGAGGAAAGGTGGAGGAGAGGAGAGGATGGGAGGGCGGGGGATGGGAGGGGGGCGGAAGGATCGAGAGATGAGCAAGATGGAGGAAGCCACAGAGAGGAGGAGGAGGCAATGGAGGTTCCGAAAGAGTGAAAGATGGAAAGAAGGAGAGAGGGAAAGAGGAAATTTTTCAGGCGGGAAACGCGGAAGAGTCGTGGTGAGTATGGGAAATCGCAGGTTTGTGTGACGGGAGGTCGACAGGAAACGCAACTAGATGGTTTACTTGCCCTGTCCGGGCCCTGCCCTGCCCTGTCCTGGCCTCTCTTGTCCAATCCGCCCGCGGACGTTCGCAAGGGGGCAGGTGGAGACGTGATAGGCCGGCATCGGTTCGCTGGCGCATGTAGCGGAAAAGTCAAACCCGCCCGTCTGGGTACCGATCATGCCATCCTCAGCTTTTCGTGGCTACCACTGCCAGTCTTGGAGCGATGGGAGGGAGTGGAGGGAGGGAGGGAGGGAGGGAAAGAGCCGGGCGGGGAGCCAGGTGGGACGGGAGGTGGGAATGGAAGGGAAACTGCCTGAGGCATCTCAGGAACCCACAACTGACTGGCACGGACCTCCCTTCCACTGTTCCACTCCAGGATTCACGGACCACCAACAACGGTTACCTCCACACACGGCACCTTGGGGCCCCTCAGGCTAGACTCCTCTCCATCCTAAGGCACCCATCCATCCATCCATCCACCCTTGACACCTTGAGGGCCTTGGCGATCGACAGTGCAACCAACCCGTCATTCCTCCCTCCACCTAACTCCCAAACGTTCGACGACACTCCAGCTACACTCATCCTCCTTTCCACCCAACAACACCGACACCCCATTCACACACCTGTACCAATCATCCACAATGGCCGGCCACAACCACTGTACGTCGTCGACAGTAGAGCCCTCTCCGTGCCCCCCCACCGGAAGCACTCCCGTCGTTGGAGAACCTCTTGCTAACCCGCCGCCCTCTCCGCAGCTCTCAACATGGACCCGGCGCTGGTCAAATACCAGAGTACGTACCTGCCCCCAACACCACCGTCCACCGCCTTCCACGTCCGCGACCGAGCCACGCGCCTTCAGGAGGCGACTTTCCGATTTCTCGACGCCACGGGCGGCACCCGCGGCTTCGACCACAATTAGAAACCCAGCTTTGCTCCTTCCATCCCTCCCTTCCTCCTTCCGCACCGACGACAGCAGACAGCCGACAGACGACATCAGGGCCGCCACGATCGCTGACGATGGGACGCAAACAGACATGTACGTGCACCGGTACCGGTACTTCCGCTGGACGCCCCGCACGGCCTGGTTGACCTTCGCCTACTGCGTCGCGGTCCCGTCCGTGTTGGGCTACTTCGCCTACACCACCGATGTGAGTTCTAGACCGTTTCTTTCTTTTTCCTTTTTTTCTTTGTTTGGCTCGCAGTCGGTGGGCATCGAATCGGATGAGATGGCTCAGCGGAGGGAAGGGTGGGAAGGCGACGGTTGGATCATGTATGCCCCATGCATGCATGCATATCAGGGGCAGCCTATATCACGGACCGGTCGATGAGGCGCCTCACGGTGGCCAAACTGTTCCGGGATGGGAGATGGGGGGAAGCGGGATGGGAGATGCGAAGTTGACAAAGGCGCTCGCTCGTCCAGAGGCTTCGTTCAAGCAGGAAGGGGGTGGGAAGGGGGTGGGGGGGTGTGGGAGGCATGGAACCAGTCCGCGAGCGCATCACCTCGCTTACGGGAGTGATTTGATCTCGATACCCTACAGTAGATATACCAGGGGATCTCACTTCCGATCGACTCACTAACGGGGCAATCGTTCGCAGGGCAAATACTACTGGCGCGGTAAGCGCAGGGGCGATGTGATCTCGGAGTTTTGAGGGAGGGCGCCGTCGACGTCGTTCCGTTGGGGGGTGTGTGTGCTCTAAGGAGAGAGGGGAGGGAGGGAGGGCAGGGAGTGGGGGGGGGGGGGGGGGGGGGGNNGCTGAGATGAGATGAGATGAGGTGAGGATGGAGATGGATGCCTGTTTCTTCTTCTTCTTCTTCTTTTTTTTGGATTTAGCGTCGTGGGAGGATGAGGGGGCTGGCTGGCTGGAAGCTGACGGTTCGAGCGAGAGCGACATCGCGTCCGCCGGCTGCCAAAGAAGATGCGCAGCATGCACACAGGAACGATGATGCAGATATACCTTACCATTCAGTAGTACTTAATGATCAACCGCGCGATGCTTCCTTTTTTTGGTTGTTTGTCCCACTTTTGCCGGTTCGTCTACCCATGTCGCCTACACATGTACCTAATCCACATGCATGTCAAGCACGCATGCATGCGCAATTTAAGAGCTATAATACGGTCTATTAGGCAGTATCGTAGGTACTAACTAGTACTACTAAGAAGGCATGTTGCTCAGCATCCTTAATGGCACCGCTCGTTTTTAGAAGAACTCGAGGTCGTCCTAAGTTTCTACCTCTCTGCTTTCCCCCTCTCCTTCCCCACCTTATCGTTGTCTAAAGTTAGAGACTACAGTACTCAGAACTAATTAACTCACATCGAGATATATCCTTTTAAGCGAGCGGGGAGGGGGTCGCTTGGATGTCTTCGCTGCATTAGTACATAGTTTGACAACTACATGTATACTAAGGTACTGTCATCCTGCAGTATATGTGTCATTTTAGCCAGGCAGGGATATGGGGGGTCGGTTATAAGCCGAGAGGTATTTGGAAGGCTTCGTGGACTGCTTGGGAAAGCGTTCTCTCTCTCTTTGTCTGAGGACTTATTAGAGTACTCACCGAGGGAGGATGGGTTAAGTTCAAGTAGGTTACCAGTCGTCGTGCTCATTTCATATATTGCTTATGGGCTCGTACATACGTACGTACAAAGGTAGCATAATACTATACAAGTTGAAGTAGAAGAGAGAGAAACCGAAGCGCCTCACAGCTCTCTCTCTCTCTCTCTCTCCTGAGGCATCCAAGGCTGCCCACAACCCACAACCCACCCCCACTCACGGATGTCGTCAGGTTAGGTTAGCCGAGGCCTTGCCGGGCCCGTGCGCGCACGGCTCTCTTTCGTCCCGTCCAATTCGCCCACACAATCTTGGGGTGCACTGGTGACTGAAATGACTCGGGGAGAGAGAGAAGTCCACCCGCAACCAGCCTGGCTTACCAATCCTCTTGCCCTTTAGCAGCAGTGACTAGGTAGACACACACCCGCTAAACGTCCGCCCGGCTTTTAGCATGTAGCTCCGAACTTATTCTTCCTTCTTTCTTTCTCCGCTTCCCTTTTTCCTTTCTCTTTCTTCCACCATGATGGACTGAGCTTGCTCCCTCTCCCGAAAGCCTTCAATGGCTGGTTCCCATTGTTCTTCCTCCTCCTCCTCCTCCTTGCCCGGCGGTAGGCATGTGGATGTCCTGATCGTAGGTATGGATGCGCTTGATTCACTTCCCCTCCCTTCCCATCTCCCGCTCGCGATTTCTAATCAATGCTTCCCAACTGACGTTCCCCCCAGGAAACGGCCCATCCGCTCTCATTCTCTCCTACATCCTCCACGGTCACTTCCCGTACTACGATGGCGTCCATCACGACGCCCTCCTCCACTCCAAGCTGCAGCGGTGCCCGGACCTGCTCTCCTCCTGCGCGCTCTCCTCCGACCTGACCGCCCACTTCGCCTCCTCGCTGCGCTACTCCACCCAAGCCCTCCCCATCAACACCCTCCTCGACACGCTCCTGCGGCCAAACGCGGACGTCGACCTGCGGCCCGTCCCCCACGTCCGCTGGACCCACGACCCTGCTGCAGCCATCTCCCACCTGGTGCTGGGCGACGCGCCGGCGGCGGGCGGCCAGTGGACGCAGACGCAGCCCGGCAGCGGCGGCGCCATCGGCACCCTGTCCTACGCCGAGATGCTCTCGCTGCCGGCCTACACCTTCGCCGAACACTACGCGCGCACGCACGGCGGCGCACACATGCCGGATTTCACCCGCCCGACCCGCGACGAGGTGGCTGCCTACTACGCCGCCTACCCGGCCGCCGTCGGCATCGCGGATACCCTCCGCTGCGGGACCACGGTCTCCGGCGTGCGCCGCCTCCCCCACGGCGCGGGATTTTACGTCGCGTCCCACGAGCTCACCGCCAAATACCTCGTCCTCGCCTCCGGCATCTTCACGCACGCCATCCCTCCCCCGCCCTTGCTTTCTCCCTTACTCACGCTCCCGTCCGCGCCCGCATTGCCACTCCTCGTCATCGGCTCCGGCTTCTCCGCCGCCGACGTGCTGCTCTCCGCGCCCGCCACGCAGCCGCTCCTCCACCTCTTCCGCTGGAACCCGGCTCGTCCGTCCCCGCTCAAGGGCTGCCACAAGCAGGCGTATCCGGAGTACGCGGGCGTGTATCGGGCGATGAAGGCCGCCGCCGCGGCGCAGGGCCCTTCCTCTCCCGCCAACGGCATGGAAGACAGAGCAAGGCTGGCAGGGCTCCAGCGGACGAAATTGCATGTTGTGTTTCATGGCCGTGATTGGAGCGCGTCGTATGAGGGGTTGGCGAATGCGGAGGTGGTGGGTGTGCAGCTTGAGACGCGGGAGGATGGGCGGAAGGCGGCGCGGATCCGCATCAAGCTTGCGGGAGGTAGTAATCCGGTGGTGGTAGAGCGGGTCGTGGGCGGCTTGGCGTACGCCGTGGGTCGGCGGGGGAGCCTCGCGTACTTGGACGCGGATCTGCGGAGGGAGGTGCTTGGGTCGGAGGAGGCGGAAGAGGTGCATGCGGGCAGCTTGCGGGAGCGCGTGGAGCGTAGCTTTGAGGTTGCGGAGGGCGTGTTTGCGATTGGCAGCTTGGCGGGGGATAGCTTGGTGCGGCATGCGTTTGGGGGGGCGGTGTGGACGGCGGGGAGGATTGTGAGGGCGGTGCGGGGGGAGGGGGAGAGGAGGGATTGTGGTAGGGGTGAGGAAGGGAGGGATGGGCGGGAGCTGGAGGCTGGGGGCATCAGAGATGCGGATGCTGATGGTGTGGCTGGGGAGAGCGGACCGGAGCATCATATACTTCCTGAATCGTTGACGGAGGACGCAGTTAAGGACGACCGACCGCGAGAGGAAGGCCCAGTGGAGGGCTCGGACAATATCAACAGAGGTCACCGATCGGATCATGTGGATCTGCACCTCGATCGCCGGGAGCTGTCAGTCCGAACGGAAGGCGAGCCTGCGGAAGTAAAAGCTTCACCTTTACCTAATGAAGCACAAGCACATTCGAAGAGAGGGTGGTGGGCTGGTCGTAATGAGGCGAGCGGCTGCGTCGTCTCTTGATTTAAGCATCGCTGCTACAGCATATAGAGCGTAGGTATGTCTTGCATTTGGGTTGGATATTTACTATATCAAAAGCAGCCGGAACTCGATTAAAAAGGCGGACTGGCGGAAAAGGTGCGCCTACGACAGAGTGAGTCTCTTAGACAGTGCCTACCTACTGTACATATTGTACATACCTACCCGGCATCGCAGGTTCTCTTCTTCGACGAGTGGATGGAGAAGAAGGTGCGATATGGCCGGCTGTGCCTTCTTCCACTGAGGACAGGCGGGCTAATACAACTTTGGTTTATTTCTACGTTCAGTCTACTCCATTTTCCCCGACTATCCCAACATCCCATCCATCTTGTTCACTTCAATCAATCAATCATTCGTCATATCACCGATACCGCAGTAATTGAACAGCAGAAGTCACCGTTGGCATCATCATCATCATCTTCTTTCTCTTTCACGGATTCCGATTCATACCTACGTACATACTTTGCTCCGACTGATACCTACGGTATTTCATTACTGCGTGGTACCGCCATGTCCGTCCCGGCTGCTTCGTCGGACCGGCCTCGAGAACGCTCAGTGAAGTGGATCGTTTGCTGTGATGGTACGTACATACCTACCTATGTTCGATGGACGATATACGGACTGTGTCGTTCTCTTGGGATGATATGTGCTAACGGATCGATCACTACCTAGGAACCTGGCTCGTAAGCCACTCCTCCTCCTCCCTCTCCCTTCAGTCCTCCTACTTCCCATCTTCATTACTCACCCCCCATAGAACTCCGACAACGGCATCTCCGAATCGTCCAGCGGTCTCGAAATCCCCAGCAACGTGTCCCGGATCACGCACGCGCTGCTCCCCACGGACGGGGCCGGCAACCCGCAAGTGACGTACTACCTCGGCGGCGTGGGCACCGGCTACCTGCCCATGGACCGGATGATCGGCGGGGCCACGGGCGCCGGGATCGAAGCCAACATCTGCGCCGCCTACAACTTCCTCGCGACCAACCACCGCGGGGGCGGGGGCGGTCACCGCGGCGACGGTAACGGTATCGACGACGACGATGGCGGCGATGAGATCTACCTCCTGGGCTTCAGCCGGGGCGCCTTCACGGCGCGCAGCGTGGGCGGGCTCATCGGCGGCGTCGGCCTGCTCACCCGCGCCGGCCTGCCGTTCCTCAACCAGGTCTTCCAGGACTGGGAGAAGGCTGGATTCCGTCAGAAGTATCGTCCCCTGATGGCGGAGGTGGATGCGGAGTTTGCGTCCTTGCGCGCCCCGGTTGCCGATGCGGATGCGTGGCTAGATGAGTATCGCGGGTTGCTGCTGCGGAAGGGCTGGACGCGCGTGGTGCGGGTCCAGGCGATTGGGGTGTGGGATACTGTTGGTGGGTTGTTGACCATCCACTCTCTACTCGTGCCCGCAGGCGGTGGGGAGATCCACACAACTGATCCCTCCTTTCGCAGGCGCCCTCGGCATCCCTACTACTCCGCTCATCCAGAAGACGATGGGTGGCCGCCGCTTCCTCCGCCGGTACCGCTGGCTGGACACGAACCTCGGTCCGCACGTGCGAAACGCCTTCCACGCGCTCGCCCTCGACGAGCGCCGCGCCGCCTTCGCGCCATCAGTGTGGGAGCAGCGCGGAGGGGCGGCCGCTCCTCCCTCCTCTCCTCCTCCGCGGGAATCCATCTCCATCCCTTTCCCCGGGGCCACCCCGGCCACCGCCGCCGTCGACAACAACACCAACAACGACCCCCGCCCCCCGACCGTCCTCCGGCAGACGTGGTTCCCGGGCTCGCACTCCAACGTCGGGGGCTCCTACCCCGACACCGCAACCGCCGACATCACGCTAGCCTGGATGATGGACCGGCTCCGGCCCTTCCTCGCCTTCGACGCCGACTACCTGACCACGCAAGTCCGCCGCAACGCCAGATGGGGCGGCAACCCGCACTTCCCGTCCCCCCGGCCTAAACGGCGCTCCCTCTCCCTCCCCGCGCTCTTCTCCTCCTCCTCCCCCAGCAGCGGCCCCGCCGCCGCCGCCCCCCCCTGGCCCGTCGTCGACCCGGCCCTGCTCGGCCGCGACGGCACCCGGCTCTGGGGCTGCGGCCGGCTGTACGAGAGCTGCCGGGGGGTGACGCGGGTGGCGGGGACGATGACGCGGCGTCCCGGGCGGGGGCGCGTCGTCGACGCGCTGACGGAACGCGAGACGGATCGCCGGCTCGTGGGCACGGCGGAGCGGGTCCACGTCACGGTGCGCTTGCGGCGGGATGTCTGGCGCGGTCCGGGGGTGGAGGATCGTGGGGTGTATGAACCTCGTGCGTTGAGTGGGTGGGATGTTAAGCCGGCGAGGGGGAGGGAGGGGTTGGGGGTGCGCTGGGTGTGGCCGCCGGTTGTGAAGAGGGTGAGGGTTAGGGTGGAGGGGGAGGATGGGCGAAAGAAGGGACGGGGGAAGGGGAAGGCGGGGGCGAAGGCGACGGCGAAGGGGAAGAAGGGGAAGGGTAAGGCTAAGCCGAAACCAAAGCTTCCGGCTCCTGTCCCGTTGGATGGGAACGACGTGCTTCCTGCGGTGCTGGAGGAGGATACGCTGGGCCCGTTTGAGCGGCTGGTGTTGGAGCTCGATCCGACGGCGTGCGATATGGTGAAGGGCTTGGGACGGCGGTGGCGGGTGCGGTTTGAAGATGAGGAGGCACCGGAGGTGGATGAGGAGGAGGATGAGGAGAGTGAGAGTGGGAGTGGGAGTGAGGAGGATAGTGAGGAGGACAAGGGGGAGGAGAGGCAGGGGTTGGATGCGGAGGATATTGGCGAGACGGAGGTGCAGGAGGATGAGGAGGCGATTGAGAGGGCGGAGAGGGAGAGGGAGTTGTTGAGGGAGAGGATTGGGTAGGGATGCATGGGGATTGGTGGGTGGAGGGTGTGGTGGTTATTGTTAGGGATGGATGGTGGGATGGTGTACTGTGCTTTAGTACTTACTTACTACATGGCTATGCTGCCTGTTTGCCTACTACCTACCTTGAGGTTCAATGAGATGAGACATCGAAAAAGAAAAATCACCCGCTGATCCATTCCCCCACCCCCTCCTACCACCCTCCCCCCACCACCACCACCGCCGCCGTCTCATTCCCCCCCGTCCCAGCCCCCTGATAACTCCTCCCCAACACCTCCGGCATGCGGTCCTCCAACTCCAACACCGCCTGCCCCAACAAGCCATTCGCCCAGCTGAACCACTGGCGCGTCCAGTCCGACGCGTTCGCCGCGTTCACGCTCTCATGCACCAACCCCAACCCGCCCGTCGACGCCACCAGCTGGCCCAGCTGGCCCGCGACCTCGGCCGGATCGACGCTGGTCAGGATGCGGGCGACGGCGGCCATGGGCCAGGCGCGTCCGGGTCCCGTGTGTGCGGAGCCGATGGCGGTGAGGACGGGCCCGACGGCGAGGTAGGGGTTGGCTTGTGGTTGTTGTTGGTGGGGGAAGGAGGCGAGGCAGGCGGTGCGGGTGCGTTGGTAGACCGGGTCGGTGGTTTGGTTGGTGTAGTTGAGGAAGGGGGCGCTGAGGAGGGAGGGCAGGTTGGCGTCGTCGAGGCCGAGGGTGGACGCGCCGAAGCCGTCGATCTCGTAGGCGTAGATGGTGCCGTAGGTGGGGTGGGGCAGGACGGCGTGGGCGGCGATGCCGGCGCGAATGCTGGCGGCCAGGGCGCGGAGGTGGGTGGCGAGGTGGGTGGTGGTGGTGTTGGTTTTTTGGGGGGAGAGGGAGGAGAGGATGGAGGCGACGGAGGCGGCGTGCACGGCGAATTGCATGTTGGAGGGGATGAGCAGCTGGTAGGTGGTGCTGTCGTCGGAGGGCCGGAAGGCGGAGCGGATGAGGCCGGTGCCGTTGCCGACGGGCTGGCCGAGGCCGTCGTTGGCGAGCGTCTCCGTCGCCCGGGTGGTGAGGCGGGTGAAGGTGTAAGGGGAAGCCAGGAGGGAGCCGTTGACGGCGTAGGTGGGCGTGCGCATGGCTTCGGCGGTGGCCACCACGGCCGCCACCGCGGACACCCAGCTGTACCGCCCGAAGAAGGCGGTGTCGTTGGTCGCGGCGTGGTACTGGGCGGAGATCTGCAGGAAGGCGGCCAGCGAGTCGAGCTCGTACTTGCACTCGAAGACGGAGGCGTTGCTGTAGGGCGGGTAGACGGTGTCGGAGGCGGCGGCGCTGTTGACGGACGGCCCCAGGCCGGACTCGACGGGCGGTTGGAAGGAGTTGCAGAAGGGGGCGGCGAGGAGGTAGCGGGCCTGCAGGTTGATGACGCCGCGGTAGAGGGAGGCGAGCGAGTCCGGGGCGGTGGACGCGTTCAGGAGCGGCAGGTAGGACTGCAGCTGGTTGGCGGAGTCGCGCAGCCACATGGCGTTGATGTCGCCCGTGATGATGAAGGTGAGCTCCTCGTCCGTCGAGCCGGCCGCGTAGCCCTTCCACCGGATCGCCGTGTCCAGCGTGTTCGGGTACGCGTTCTCGAAGAGGCGGTAGAGGTCCGGGTCGGCGATGACGGTCTGCATCCGCGTCAGGACGTCCTCGACGACGGTGGAGTTGAAGGTCCGGCAGCGGGGCGCGGGTCGTTGGTAGGGCAGCTGGTATTTGCCTGTCGAGTAGGGCGGGTGGCGCTGCTGGGAGTAGTCTGAGTAGTCTGGGCATTGGGCGAGGGCGAGGGAGAGGAGGGGAGAGCAGGACGCGAGGAGTGAGATGTGACGCATGGTGGAGAAGAAGGAGAGGAATGAGAAGGGAAAGAGGAGGAAGGATAGAGGAAAGAAGAGAAAGGAAGAAGAGGAGAAGACATAGCGGAGGAGAGGGAGGTGGAGACGACGAGGTTGTGAATGATAGAGAAGGAAGGACGAGACGACAGAGGGGGACAAAGCCGAACAGGGACGGCCGCGTGCCATCATCAGCTGCCGCCGGGTAGGGATGGTAGGCGGGGTGGAGGGGTGAGTGGATGTGAATGTGAATGGCACGAAGGGAGGAAGAGATGGGGATGTGATGTGGTGGGGCCCGCAGGACATCGAACCCGTCCGGGTATCGGATATCCCACCCCACCTTACCCCGCCGTAGATCCCCGAAGGTTGTGGCGGTGGTGTAACTCACGAGGTGGTGATGCCGATGATCACTCACGCTGCTGTGCTACTGGGGAGAGAAGCGGGGAAAACGGTGGTGGTTGAAGTTGGAAGAAGCGAAGAAGCGGGGGCATGAGATGCTAGGTATGGCAAGGCATTGGCATTGCATGGCAAGGGGCAGGGGGCAGGGATGAGCCTGTATTCCCCCACCTCTACATGGATCTATCCCCTCTCTCTCTCCTCGTAAAGAAAGAAAAAACAAGACCATCAGCCGCGGAGCGGAGGAGGAAACGTTAGACTGAGACTCACATTCGGCCGTGGAACGGTTACAACTCACTTGTGTACGCGACACCATAGTAACGCAAGCCTCGCAGCGAAAGAAGAAGGGAAAGGACTGAGAGGGGAGAGAGGAGATCGAAAGAAGCTAGCTGATGGCTGGATCGATCGAGTGATCCCGCAATCGAGTGATATCGCCTCGCCTCGCCTCGCTTCGTATCGGCTGAACGAGGGGGGAAAGAAGGATGGATGTCTCACGCCCGCCGTAGTACGGAAATAGAACATCGCACGAACGGCGGGGAACATGGGCAGGGGAGGAAGGGCAGATAGAGAGAGCTCGAGAGGATGAGAACTATATGTATAGGATTAACATGAAGACATGCTATATATACGTATGTATACTGTACTAAGTTATATCTATCGTTGCTTGGCGTTGTGAAAGGAGGAAAAAGAAGGACCCCAACCAAGGGGTTCCAAGAAGAAGAGAAGGAAAGATGAGACCAAGGGGGTCGAAATACAATGAGATATAGAGAAGAAGAGGAAAAATAAAAAAGGTTAAAGAAAAGTCGCTCACATATGTTGAGAAAGAAGAAGAAAGGGTACTAAAGAGTAAGTGTGGTAAATAAATCGCGATGGAAGGCTTGCTTGCTTGCTGGCAAACGAAAAAGCATCAGGTGGTGGTAGGTAGGGTAGATAATCTTCTTCTTCTTCTTCTTCTTCTTCTTCTTCTCCCTTTTCTTCTTCAGTCAATCGCCTTCTTCTTGTCCTCCTCCTCTCGACACACATACACACACATCCACACATACACATACCCACAGACACAGATACACAGACACACACACACAGACAGGAAGTGACACAAACAACATGCACATCGCAAACCGCGAACCGCGGATCAGCAGCCCCCTCTCCCTCCTCCCGTTTGAACTATACAGAATCAAAAGAAAAGAAGAAAAGCCCACGACTCTCCCCCATGGTTGGAAGGGCAGAGAAAAGAGGCGGAAAAAAAAGTGAACAAGGAAAAAAAAGGACAAAGAAAAAAAGCTCACATAATATCCCGAATACTAATCCGGGCTTTCCCGCTCGTCCCCGTGCCAGAGCCGGGGCCAGGTCCCAATCCCGGTCCCGACCCCCCTACGCTCCCAGCGGACAACCCCAGCCCATGTCCCAGCGCCGCAGCCGGCGCGGCGGCAGCAGCGGCTGCATTCGGGACCGGCACCGGCAGCACGGGCGGCCCCGACGGTGGCGGCCCAGGCGGCGGTACACCGGACGCGATCGCGCTCACCGGGGTGCCGATACCAGAGGGATGCTGGGCGATCGGCGGCAGAGGCGGCGGACCGGCAGCGATGCCGAGTCCGATCATGCCGGTCGTCGGCACGGGTGAGGGCGCGAGCGGGGGCGCAGCGGGCGCGGGGACCTGCGTCTGCACGACGCTGGTGGCGCTGTCGTGGCGTCCCGTGGCCAGGTCCGGGACGAGGTGGACGCGCTTGGTGGGGTTGTGGGTGGGTTGGTGGTAGTATGGCGGCCCGGAGGCGGCGACGGAGAGGGGCAGCTGCGCCGGCGGCACGGGGGGAAGAGGCGAGGAGGAGGCTTGCGGGGCTTGGGCTTGGGCGTGCGTGTGTGCGTGTGGCTGCGGTTGCGGGGTGGTGATGGTTGGTGGCACGGCGGGTGGGTAGGACGGCGGGTCGATGGCGGGTGCGAGGGCGGCGGCGGTCGTCGGCATGGAGGCGCGTTGTTCCTCGGCGAGCTGCGTGAGGTGGCGCTCGATGCGTTCCCAACTGCCCCAGTCGCGGGCCTCGGCCGCCGTCAGAGGCCGCGAGGTTTCCAGGATGGGATTACCCTCGCTGCCGCTGTTGTTGGTGTTGTGGTTGGAGGGCGAGGGGGAGACGGTGGCGGTCGGCGTGGCGGAAAGCGTCGACGGAGCGGAAGTCGGATCCGCCCAGACCCAGCTCCCGTCCACGAGCCCTTGCGCATCGCCGGAGAGGTACGCGAGCATCTCTTCATCCTGCTCCAGCTGCGCGTGTCCGCCGTGACCGCTGCGTATCCGCTCCGTCAAGCGGTCCAGAAAGAAGGAGAAGTGCCGGCCGCACGCGATGTTCACGGCGCGAGTCTCGGCGATGGCGGCGCTGGCCCGAAGGACGGTGAGCGCGGCGTGGTATTCGGCGCGGAAGGAGAGGATGAGCAGGCATCGCCACAGGTGCATGCAAAGGTGGTTCGTGGCGGTCGACGTGATGCGCGTCTTCCACCCGTGGGGGCTCGCTGGGTATTCCGGGGGGATGGTGCGCGATATGTATCGGGCCGTGTCTTGGGCGATCGATGCGCATTTGTTGAGAGCCTCGATCCGCTGCTGCGCGGAAAACGTAGGAAAGAGATTGTGTCGGTGGAGGTGGTAGCGGGCGCTTTGAAGGGTGAGGACGTGGTTCAATGAGGAAGCATCGAAGTAGGAATCGCTCGAAGGTTGAAGAGGGGGCGGAAAAGAGGAGGCGATCCGGTTGAGATGCTCGTCGTAATGTTGCAGGAGCGGCATGTCCAGACTGAGCCGCGATCGAAGGCTCTTTTTCAGCGGCGCAAGGACGCGGACAACAGGGAGTATCAGATTCGAAAACTCATCTGCCGACGGGCCCGGTGACCTCGATCGTGGTGACTGCTGCTCGCTCTGGCTGGGCATGTCCACGTCGCAGTCGTCTTGATCGATGAGCATCGGCCGGTCCGAATCGAGGGAGAGTAATCTGATATGGTCAAAGATGTTCTCTCAAAACAATCAATCGTAGAGCCTTACCTGTCCCACGCAAAGACGGACCACCACAGCCGCCGCCTGTGAGGCGCTTCTGCTCCCCAGCTTGTCGACTCGCGGTGCAAGCCCAAGTCCTGCGCAACCGTGGTGCACGTGCCGCTCCATATCTTCGCCGCCGACTTCAAGTTCGTCTCCATCAGGTATATGCTCGTAAGGAGACCCATCCGCACATGATCCAGCGAAAGTTCATCTTGCCAGATGTTGATCAGCGACGTCGCCGTGTCTATGAAAATCTTGCCCTCGTTGTCGGTTCTCGGTCCGCCCAAGGCGAGCTCCGGCGGGTTCAGCGTTCCGCATGCCAACACCACGAAAAACAGCGATGTCCATGACTGTGCGACGTCGCCGAAGTGCCCTTTCGCATATGCTTCCTCGAAATTCCTGTTGAAGATGGCCCAGTCAATGGCTGGGAAAAGCCTGTCGACTGTGGTCCTGTACTGCGATATAAGCTTGTCCGATGTTTGTCTCAAGGGTAGTTCCGGCAGGTTTCCAATCGGTACGGGCTGGGGCGCGATCGCTCGGTGTGTTGCGGGAGGTTTGTAGAGGCCGCGACCGTACATCCGGATGTTGTTGCGGGCGTGCTCGAAGTTCTGGAACTGGGGAAGGCCCCCTCTTCTGCCAACGCTGGTCAAATCAGGAATTCTCAATGCCGCGCCCTCCACCGGCTTTCGATCGAGGTCCATTGCCGAGCCATCGACCGGTCTCATGTGCAGTAGCTGGTTAATTTGCTGCTTCGCATCGGATAGCTGGCTTTGAAGGTCCTGTACCTGTCTGCGAACCGTGTCAGCTCATCACCTACCATTGGGAATTTGTAATGGCGACTAACTTGATCGAGGACATCCGACGATTCGTCTCCTTGGTGAACTGGCACTTCACCCCCCTGCTTGAGCATTCCGAGCAACTGGCCGTTTCTGTAGCATCGCACTAAACCAACGTCAGTTGCTACTCTACCAACATACACTGCTTGGAATCCAATAGAAAGAGCGCGATCCCGCAAGCAAGGCCGGTGTGAGCTGTTTGAGGCCAGCGGAGCGATATCCGAACGGTGGTCAACAAAGCTTGCCGCTGCAACAGAGCTAGGATGCCATGACCCCGGCACGTGCGCTGCTCATCGACAGGCGATGGCTGTGTGAGTTACCGCATCGCGACCAGAGCGAAACCAGTTGTGATTTGCTTGATGCAAGGCAATGACACGTTGTCGAAGGAAGTCATCATCCTGTCGCCGCCTGTCGCGCAGGTCTCCTCCTGCCCAAAAGCTCAACGCGATAGTTGAAGGGGACGGAGGTGCAGGCGCGTGGCTCTCTTGGTTCGGAGGAAGGGTATAGCGACCAGATTCGAGGTGTATTCTCGGTCGACCTATAGTTGGGGTTCCGGCGCGTCCCGTGGAAGAGGGGGGAGCTGACACATGAAGATGGAAAAATTTGCCGTACCTTGACTTTGCGCTCCCGACACGCGTCGCAACTCGGGTCCTTTCTCCTCTGTCGGTACGCCCTCTTTTGCGTGTTGATGCTGGCATTGGAAACATGCGTTGGCGACAGGCCGGGGCCCGAATGGCCCATCTCGACATGGCCGGTTCCCGGAGAGCCCGAGCCGTAGGAGGTCGAGTACGCATGGGGGTTGTAGCCGGTCGGCGACTGGGTTACGGATTGCTGGAGGGATTGCGGGCCGGAGAGAGGTTGAGGTCGTGAGGGCGGCCCGCCAACGAGTGAGGACGGTGGTGGGATCATGGCTGGCGGTGAGGGGTTTGACGAGGCGGAATCCTGGCTGCGCTGGCTGGCATGCTGTGCATAGGTGGACACAATGCCCTCCATCTGCGCAACGGCGAGCGGAAAACAGGTCCCAAGCTGGATCGCAAAGGTCTCCACTGGGTATATAATGAAGCCGGTCCTCGGCTGCTACCGATGCCCTCCAGTTGGCGCCCAGGGCAGTGGTACAGTTGCGGCAGGCTAACGGGACGAGCAGTCCAATGGGGCCGAGGGCAAAAGGGCTCAGTACATCAACCTCGAGAAAACCAGGCGCGGGGACCCGGATAAGGATTTTTTTCTGGAGCAGTCGGGAGGCGTTGGGGGAGGGAAGATGAGGTTGCCTCCCGGGTATGTGAAGTACCTAAGCGTCTGCGGCGGCGATGAGCTCCCAGGAAAGACGGGAGGGCAGGGTGCGATTGGGTTCGGCACGGATCCTGCCTCCTGTTTGCGCCGAAACCGCCGCCGAGGGGGACTGATCGGAAGGGAACCAGCCACTGACTCGGCGTGGCCGTTGGGTGGGATGCGTATAACGAGTTACCCTTCGGCTGGCTCGACAAAGGCCTGTGGCTGGCCCAGCAGTTTTTTAATTGTACGATTAGGCCTGCAGACGGGTCCCGCTCTGCTAGGCTTGACAGTGACTAGCTACAGATTAGCTTCGGGGAGACGGTGGAGACGGGAAGACGCGTGGGTAGGGAGGAAGAGGGCAAGCTGCTCGGGCGCTAGGGCTTGTGGCGAGGGCGGAGATTGTATCGTATTGTAGAGAGAGGAAGAGAGTAGGAAGTGAGTGAGAGAGAGAGGGACATGCAGAGAGGCAGAGTTACGGATCAA
This sequence comes from Myrmaecium sp. VS I D KN 1, assembly GCA_019775845.1. Lineage (NCBI taxonomy): Eukaryota > Fungi > Ascomycota > Dothideomycetes > Valsariales > Valsariaceae > Myrmaecium > Myrmaecium sp. VS I D KN 1. Next base: position 643,397 of record JADQAV010000018.1, on the reverse strand, counting down.
GGGCATCAGCACCCGCACCGACACCAGCACCAGCACCAGCAATCACGTTGGTTGGAGGTGTGTGTGTGTGTGCGTTGGTGAGTAAGTGCGTGTGTGTGTGTGTGTGTGTGTGGGAGTAGTAAATGAAACATGGGAGAGCGACGATTCGCCTACCTTTCACGGCCAAGGGGAGGTTGTCACTGGTGGGCCGGGAGTTCCAGGACACAAAGCTAAGGTAGGTAGCTGCTGCCCTGGACGAGGATCAGTCTGGGCCGGAGGGAATGCTCTAACCTCCGCGCGAACGTTAGTGAACGATCAGCCCGGACGGATCTGCTCCGGACGCCTGTGATTTGATTCCTGAGGCCGAGCTGAGGCCTTCCACAACGTGCGGTGCGTCCACACCACGCCCTCGGTTGGCTCGGTTGCGCAATGGGACTGGGCCTCCGATGGGGAGACCAACCGTGGAAGCAGGCCGGATCCTGGCCGGACACGAAGAGCAGGCGGACGCAGGAGGGCAGCTGGAAACCCGTAACCGTCTGTACCGCCCCTGTGAATCCGATTGAAGAACCAGCGGGACGGAACTTGTCGAGGCTAGCCGAGAGCCTGAATCCCACTTGCAACGTCTACCTACGCCGTCTACGAGGAGTGACCTCCAAGGGGGGCAGCTTGCTCCGAAGGATACAGCTAGTTGAAAGGGAGTCTCTCGGCGCGTGGGCGGACGGCTCCACCCCACTCTCCGACTCCTTTTGCGTGAGCCGGTTAAGCTCCAAGGAGGATAGATTCGGCTGCGGATATCTGGGTGTGGCGCACCAGGGGGACATGGGCTTGAGGAACGGCGCGCTTACCGGCTCAATGCGACGAGGCCAGGAGCGCAGTCGGTCAATTCCGTACGGGCGAAAGCAAGCAGGCTAACCTCGAGGTGACGGGACGCGGTGCGACGGGCGATGGTGATGCTCGTGTCCACGGCGAGAGCCCAATGGTTCTCGTGGTGCGTGAGAGGGAGGGGGGGAGGGGGGAAGGGGGGAAGGAAGGCGGCGTGTGCGGCAAGCTGGAAGGCCGAGAGTGATGATGGAATGGAATAACTAAATGCAGGCAGGCAGGTGGCCGAGGCGGAGAGGGAGACGAGACTGGGAGGCCCGGGGACATTTTGAGATGGTTGGACCTCCAGGCCGACGAACGGGATTCGAGACGGTTTGGGCGAAGGGCAAGGAGAGGCCAATTGCCGGACCGTATCCGTCGCTGAGCACCGATGGAGTTCTGCTGCTACTGCTGGACGGTCATAGGCTGGGCTCGGCGGTGCGAGCGGTGCGGTGCGGTGCGTGCAAGTCCCCTCCGGCCTGGACGGATTCGGTCTGACTAGCGATCTGAACGAAACCGAGCCAGACCGGAGGCCATCTGGATTCTGGAGAGGGACCCAGATTTCGCGCCGATCTTCCTGCCGAACCGCACCAACAAATGCCAAACCATGCCCTCCTGCAGGCTTTCCCTTCCTCCCCCCTGGGCGCTGTGGCGGAACCGCCTGAGTAAGGTATAGTAGCCTGCGTATGTACGATAGGTAGTGCCCTTCCGTTCCGCGGCCACGGGGCTTCGGTCTCCCCTGCGACGCTCGCTGGTGACTTCCATCGGCCAGCGGCCACCGTTCGCTTCTCTCTACGACTACGAATCCTACGTAGTACCTCCTACCACCCGCGGTGCTAACTGCTATCAAGCGGTAGGTTGCGACTATCATGAGGTCCCGAGGTGGGTAAGTAGGCAAGAGCCATGATGCAATGTTCACGACGTCGCTAGCCTGCTTGCTCTATTTCCCATACAGTCACGATGGCTTTTTATCGCACGCACATGTTCGTTGCATGTCCTCTCACCACCGCCTTCCGCGCTGCCTTTGCCGTCGTGCCCCTGACATCGGCCAGGCTCTAGGCTGCCGAGATTCCCTGACCCCGGACGATGCCAGCAAGGGCAGCCACCTGCAAGTGGAGTGGCGCTTTGCTTAGGGCGGGACTGTGTCAGCAGCTATTTAGTTACCGACGATGAAACGACGAGAGGAAGGAGGAGCAGAAGCGGGAGCAGACTTGAGCAGCACTGCTGTTCTCCACTCGTTCGCGGACCAGGAACATTCCTCCATACCCAAGGTACCTAGAGAGGCGCCGGAATCAATTAGCACTCCCGTCTCTCCGGCAAGCAAAGTCAGCACCTACCCCTTTCTTCCCGTTGGGTGTTGGAAAAAGGTCAATTGGATTCGAGAGCCAGCACGGACTGGGTAAAGCGAGTCAGCTAACTGGCGGCCGGTCAAGCTGCGATGTCACGGATCATCTTCGGCTTTATTCGCAATCACCATGTTTCGTACTCAAAGCCGACAACCGCCCAACCGCCAATCCGCGGCCCAACGTCTCACATATGCACGCGGGATAGGACCGGGGGGAGGTTTCCCATCTGTTGCGAGAATTGGAGGCCCGAGGACGTCCCACGGCATCAGCAGCGCGGCAACGGCGAGAGCATCTTCGTAGCAAGGCTTTAGTGTTTACGGGTGCAGTACAAGAGTGGATTGAGGTCCATATGTAACGGACGGATACGGTGCGAGCCTCCACAGCCGACTTGAAACCTGAACGTTCAATCACCGACCGGCTGAGTCGGAGCTGCGAACTCGACAGGCAGGAGTGGGTGGCCTCAGGACAGGCAGGCAGGTTGCGAGACGGACCGAGAGACGGATCGATCCATGAGCGATGGATGGATGATGAGGTGCCTTCCATGCCTGCCCGAGGCACCACGACACCATCCATTTTCCATCCATCCATCCATGGACAGCCCAACCGCCAAGCCAGCCAAGCCAGCCACACGACGAGCAGGGTGGCGCCGTTTAGCTGAGCGAGTCCACGTTTTTACCCCATGTGCTCTCTCAGGCTAGCCGCATGCAAGCCTGAGGCGCCCCCCCCTGCTCCTCCGGCACACCCGCTAGCGCCCTCCCGGTCCAGAAGGGCCAGACGCGCCTGTGCACACACCAATTTGCGACTTCTCCGGGTCGTCGCTGCCATCTTCCCAGCACATCGGATGGACATCACGTCGTCCTCGCAGCTCCCACCGTCCATCTCACCTTCTAGACTCACCAGCCGTTCGACGGTCGTTCCTGGTCGCTCTGTCAGCACACCCTGCGCCTCGACGATCCTCTCTCTGGCCTGTCGAGCTGGTGAGCACGCCGGGAGATGAAGACGGTCGAATCGGCAACGTCGCCTCGAGCGCGGATCCGCCAGTGAAACGACGCGAGATCGACCGGCTGTCCACGCGCGGTGTGCAGCGTGCAGTATGTACTACTGTCCGAGGACAGGATGGTCAAATTCACTAACGAAGCTGCCACATGAACGTTGCCGCGGACGCTAACCTTCCACAGCCCGGCAAAAAACGGGCCTCACGCCGTTTCGCTGGACCATCCATGATCAGAGCAGACGAGCCGGAGCGGGAAATGATGCGGGTGTAATTAAGAACATCATTCCGCAAAGTGCGCGTCCTCTCGGATCCTCCTCGGCTGGGGTGTCGCTCGCACCGAGACTGGTAGGTGCCGGTTCGTCCCAACCCCCTCCCCCTGGGCGTTTGACCTGGCTGCTGACCGCCCTGGGCAAACGTTGGTAACGAGCAGAGGCGGGAGACGGCGGTTCAGAACAATCGTTCCCATGCGGATGATCGAAAGGCAAGATCTGCGCGGATCTTCAGCCCATCCGGTGCAGACGGCTGGCATATTAGGAATCCATGTTGCAGGACCTCCTTTTGCTCCCCTCCCGCCTTGACTCGGTTCGCTCCGCCCGAAGCTACCGTGACGCCTGCTTGACCGCCGCCACTTGCGCGCGAAAGTATGACAAAGATGACCCGAGCTGTCAACCACATCACCTGGACAAACAGTCCCGTGTGTAATCCAAGCCGTGTGTACGAAACGTGATTTGGAGGCGTCCTTGAAGCTCCACTCCGGCCCTTTCATCGCCCTGGCAACTTGAGCCGAGGGGTTATTGTCGGATATCTGGGCCACCTCCACCGGACTCCATCCGAGGTTGCCGAAGTACAAGATTAGCCCTCTAACGGACCAATCTTGCTTCGTAAAGGCGGTATCCACCAAGAACTCCTTCATCTTTTCGCGAGATTCGATCGAGCAGAAAAGATGGGTAAGCGGATGCTAAAAAAAGGTAGCGATGTAAAAAGCTGCCACCACCACTTGGCCCCTGAGGAACCCATCAAGTGGCAAGTGTGCGACGGACCGTTGTGCAAAAGCCAAGCGAAAACAGGCACGCACGCACACACGCACACCGCGAAATCTGTTGAGGCAACGAATGCCGAGGCTATGGCAACGCTCGAAGGTTTCGGCTGTCCCCGCCCTTGCAATTCGATTCGAGCCTCGAATGCCAACCACGGGAAAATCTGGCCGCTGACTGCACGTCTTCACGGTTCTAGGGGGTGCACGACTCAAGTAGTTGCCCGTTTGGAAACCGACAGCAGGATGACAACTCGCCCTTGGGACATCTAATCCGCGTTCGACCCTAGACCCAGCTCTGGGTTCGTGGTCGCTATCTCCATTATTGCTGGGAAAGACTTCTCCCTGCCCGCACCTTCGTCTTGCTCTCAGGCAGATTCGGTATGCGGCGCTCGCCGAGAATGGACATGAAATGACATCCGTACATGAATAGTGTGATCGAGCAATCGAACATAAGCCGACAGCTCACCTCCACGCCTAGAACAGCCCTTCCATCCATCCGACGTGGGAGGTTGGCAGAATGGCAGCAGATATGTCGTGCAGGCAGTTTCCGCCGACCGAGCCCTCGCCGGGAAGTCTGGTAGGGTTTCTCCAAGCGCCCCCCTTCCCCCCGCGCACATGGATCGCTTCGCCACCGCCTATTAAAGGCCCAGGCTGCAACACACCACGGGCACTGGCGGAAAACCCAAACAGCATCTGAGGGGGTCTTCAATCGTGAATTGTGATGATCGATCGCGCGTGAGAGCCCCGGGAGGACGAAAACATCCCATCACTCCATGCCTTACCTACTTTCGCAGGTGCTCGACAAGCTCAATTTATGAAACCGCCCTTGTATACACTACGGAGCCGGGTCCGTAGCGTCGTCCTTCCCACTGGGTATTTTACTCCTGTACAGGACCAAGCACGGAGCACCGCTACCATTTCCGGTACTAGCCACGGGCTGAGAGCACGACCCGTCGGCGCGCTGTGGTACTGAAGAGAGGATTATGGGAAATGTTCGCGCAGATCCGGGATCCGTGACGGTTGTTTCCGGGCGGCTGCGAATCATTCGGCGTCTTTCTTTACAGCAGCCGACCTTCTTCCCTCTCTATCTTCAAAGGCGAGTGGGGTGAAGGTGGGTTGAACTTCGAGTCCTATGTTGATCCTGCTGTACAATCGAGGATGGTCATGTGCAGCGTAGTGGGATGCGCGCAGTTCACCCTGATGTATGAGTGGTGACGCTTGCGGTGGAGGTTTCCACCTCCGGTACGGAGACAGGATGCGCGACTGATTTGGGACTTTGGGGCTTGACCGACGATGAAGCATGCGGAAGTTGCACCGATGCCGGAATACAGGATTGCTCCGCCTTTCGTCGACACAGCCCATACCTATCATTGAGATCTACGACATGTCGAGCTCGACTCCTGACACGGCGTCTCTTCAAAACCGGTGAAGCTGACCAGCTATGCATCGTCGATCGGCGTGCTTCTGTATCGCTGACTCCGCGCAGTTAACGGAGCTCACCGATATACGATCAAGAAGCATGCTTGGGTGCCTGAACCGCAGAGGTTTTGTAGCCGGAAGGAGGCATTGAGCTTTCAATGAAGGGGTGCATTGCTTCACTCTGTGCCTTCTTGTATCGCTGTCGCCAGCACGGTGTTTCCCGGTAAGAGACGGTACCGGTGGAGATCGGTTACACAGATCTCCGTGCCGCAGAAGATTCTTCCGGGGGTGTCTTCTTTCCCTCTCGCTTCCAGCAATACGCGTGATAGATATTGTCACTCATGATCGGCTCCCATGCCAATGTCATACTGCGGCGTCTGAGAGGGATCGTCAAAGTGAGAAGCAAGAGACAGACCCTCTCCGCCATTTACCCGGCACGACGTGCCTGGGTGATCTACGGTGCTTGCGCATACACGAAGCCTTCGAGTGTCCTGAGGGGACCTGAGAGGACAAAGTTCCGCGCCTGAGGGCGTGAAAGCATCGGGCGTGAGGTCTTGCATCCCATGCGAGACCACCTCCACTATATGACGTTGAGTGGGCTCTACGACACATGTATGGCGAAACGATAGATGGTTGTGGGAAAGAGGCGATGGCGTAGGAGAATTCCCGGAATCTACCACACGTCGACGGATATCAACGGTTGGACTACATACCCTCCAACGCACATCGCTCGTACACGTCGCATCACAATACCTATCACCCAATGACGGCATTTGCGTCAAACGCGGGATATAGATAGAAACCCTCGGAGTCACCTTGCGCAAGTTGGGAGGGTGCAAGATGGACGTACCAGTAATGGTTTGTTCTTCAACACGTTTTCCTCTTTTTCACTCGCTTGATCGATCTTTCAGCGCGTGATGAACAAGCAATCGCTGAGCAACTGCGCAGCTTCTCACCAACGCTTATGTCTTTCTTGCGACCTGTGTTCTTTGGTCGGGCCTTTCTCACACTGTTTTGCATCTATGGAGACTGTTGGCCGGCCCCTCTGTGTTGGTATTGTACCTCCTACTATACCAATCGAATGCCTACCTGCGTGCCGTCGCTGCGGGTTCGTTTGATGTGCAACACAACACAAAGGTCTTCTTTGTTCAGCTTTTATGCATGGCAATAAGCGTATGCTGTCTTCCCTCGCACTCCCATTATTATCCGGCCAAGTCCAGGCCTTCGTTCGCTGCGCTGCTCCGTTTTCTCTACACTCTGCTGTTGGTCACAGTATCTTTCAATCAATAACGCCGAAAGTCGCTCGGAGTATTCCGTACTTTTTTTTTCTCCCCCGCCGCTGCTACCGCTTTACGCAACCGCTAGCTCTCTTCCCCCCTAGCACCATCTTATTTTTTTTTCTCCGTACCTGTTATGTCAGCAACACCATAGGAAATTTTCCGAACGTGCGACTTGCGCACTGAACAACGTCGGGGAAAGAGAAGAAAGAAAAAGAAGCAAGAAAAAAGTGATTTCTGGGACCGAGATACTCTTTCTTCCGCGTCTCGATCAGTACAGGAACTTCTGCGTCTTCTGGGCCTTTCATTCAATTTCGATCCTCTCTCATTTTCTTTTCTTTTTCTAAGCCTTCTTTTCCGAATCCTTGGTTATCACGCCGCTTATCGAAACGAGGAGGACGACCATGTGCGTTTCACCCACCGCTCACGAGTTCCTGGCGGGCTTGCCGAAATGCGAGCACCACCTGCACCTCGAGGGCGCGTTGACGCCCCAGCTGCTCTTCGAGCTCGCCGCGCGCAACAAGATCACCCTGCCGCAGGATGACGAGGCGTTCAAGTCTCCGGAGGCCCTCCTGGAGAGGTATCAACGGTGAGTCAGGAAGATTTTGATACAGATTGCGTAGCTGCTTCGTTGCGTTATTTTTGGTCTTTTCATGTTGCGAGTAACGTGATCCGTAATTGCTTTTTTGGTCTCCCTTGCTGCACTTCTTCAATCGGGCTCTTGACGAGCAATCTGTTTCTTTCCATACTATCGAGATCCAGCCGCCTTCACTTTCTACGGGGCGTGGGCGAAGTCACGTCCTACGTCTCCCTGCATTTACGACAATATGGATTCTCATTCCCGTCGCCTATCTTCCGTCCTGCCCACGCAACCAAGCGGGCTAACGTCTCCCTCTTCTCCTACAGCTTCACCTCCCTTGACGACTTCCTGCACTACTACTACATCTCCATGTCCGTCCTCATCAAGCCGTCCGACTTCGAAGCGCTCGCCTACACCTACTTCACGCACGCGCACGAGTCCGGCGTGGTGCACGCGGAGACCTTCTTCGATCCGCAAGCCCACCTCTCCCGCGGCATCTCCTACGACACCATCCTGACCGGCTTCCTCTCCGCCCGCACCAAGGCCCTGGCCACCTTCTCCATCTCCTCGGAGCTGATCGCTTGCTTCCTTCGCCACCTGCCCCTCACCGAGAGCGTGGAGACGTTCCACCTGGAGGCCCTGCAGGAGTCTCTCCTCGACGGCACCGTCAAGGGCATCGGCCTCGACAGCAGCGAGGCGCCCTTCCCCCCGCGCATCTTCGCCCCGCTCTTCGCCGCCGCCGGCGCGCTCCCGGGCGTCGAGCTGACGGCGCACGCGGGCGAGGAAGGTCCGGCCAGCTTCATCACCGACGCCCTCGACCTCCTCGGCGTCTCGCGGATCGACCACGGGACGCACGCGGTGGACGACGAGGCGCTGATGAGCCGGCTGGCGTCCCAGGGCACCCTCCTCACCCTCTGCCCCCGCAGCAACGTTTTCCTGAAGGTCGTGCCGGACTACGGCGCCCTGCCCGTGCGCGCCTTCCTCGACCGCGGCGTCCGCTTCAGCCTCAACAGCGACGACCCGGCCTACTTCGGCGGCTGGCTGCTCGACAACTACTGCCAGGTCCACGCCGCGTTCGACCTCCCCGTCGCCGACTGGCACCGCATCGCCCGCTGGGCCGTCGAGGGCAGCTGGTGCTCCCGCTCCCGCAAGGAGGAGCTCCTTCGTCGCGTGGACGAGTACGTTGCTCTGTGGAAGGACCGCTCGCTTGAGTAAGGGGGGAAGGCGAAGGGAAGGGAGGGGCGGGAAGGATGAGGGTGGGGAAGGGAAGGGAAGGGTGCGGGCTTGGTTCGTCTGCATGTTCGAATCTTGCCCTCCCCAGTACACTTTCCCCAAAACGCCTGCTAGAGTCGAAAGTCGACTCCGTGCGACTCGAGGTGGCGACCATGCAGAGGGATGAGGGGTGAACGTCTTGAGGGGGGCAAGAGGCGCGTGGCGTTCAGAGACAGAGAAGAAATTCGATCTGGTTCAAAAGCAAGGGAAAAGATAGAGCAGAATGGCGTTTTTTGGGGGTTTATCTCGCTGATGCATTTTTGTTGGTGCTTGTCTGAATAAACGGGGTTGCTTTGTGGATGGGTAGAGAAGGAAAAGAGAAGAGTTCAGTCCGAGTCACGCAGAGCTATGCATTCACCGACGGCGTTCCTCCTTTTCTATTCCCATCGTTGTCCCGAATTGAGGCGAACTGGGATGAACAATTAGAGAGGTCAAAAGAGCATATAGAGAATCTTTCACGTTTCGCTAGCTATGCATCTCCCCACTGCGTTTGTCTTTTTCTTTTCTTCTCCTCCCGGCTGAAGCGAATGGTTAGACTAGTCAAATGGCATATACAGGATCTTCCAGCTGGAGTAACAGGAAAAGAACAAGCAGAGATACATGTGCGATTATCATTCAGTCGTTGATCCTAACGTGATAAAAGGAATGTCCTTTTTCCCGACCGTGCACCCGCCTTCCTCCATATCCAAGAGACTTCTCCCTTCTCCCCCAGCCTGGGCTATGTACTCTAACACACGGCATGCGTCTTGCCATGCTTGCCTTGCAGACTGTGCTTCTCGTCCCCATAGATCTTCTGCGTCTCGCCCGTGCTCCCGACCTTGCCGCTGCCCTCCCCGTTCTCCAGCGCCTCGTGCTCCCGCTTAACGCTCCGCGGGCTCCCGAGGCCAGCGCGGTGCCGCCAGATCTTCGCCGCGCGGATCTTCATGTGCTCCCGCCGCTCCTCCAGCTTCCGGGCGTCCATCTTGTCGAGCTCCTGCAGCGCGAGCTTGAAGTCCGAGATGAGCGAGTCGCACCGGGAGCGGCTGAAGTCTTCGCGTACGACGACCCGCATCATCTTCAGGCCGTTGGAGTGCGGGGCCATGGTGTAGGCCGGCACCACCCAGCCACGCTCGCGGAGCTGATGGGCGATGGCGAACTCGTCGTATAGCTTGTTCTTCTTGGGGTCGAGCCGGCATGCGACAAGGGGCAAGCCGCGGCCACCGCGCTCGCTCATGATGATGAAGCCAAGCGCCTCCAAGTTCGCGGCGAGGTAGTCGGCGGTACGGGTGAGGTTCTGCATGATGCTGCGGTAGCCGTGCTTGCCGAGACGGATGAGCTGGTAGTACTGGCCGATAATCTGGGAGGCACCACGGGAGAAATTGAGGGTGAAGGAGGCCTGGTCAGCACCGAGATAATTGATGTTGAAGATCAGCTCCTTCGGGAGGTAGGATGGGTCGCGCCAGACCACCCAGCCGACACCTGGGTATACGAGACCGTACTTATGACCGGACACGTTGATGCTGACCACGTGGGGAAGGCGGAAGTCCCAGACGAGGTCAGGGTTAACGAAGGGGGCGACGAAGCCTCCGGAGGCGGCGTCAACTGTGGAATGTCAGTGACGGGGTTTCCTGCACCTCGTAGCCGCCAAAAGGCGAACTTACCATGGATAGGCACGTCCAAGCCGCGCTCTTCAATGAGATCATTGATGGCCTTGACATCCTCATATTCGCCAGTGTACGTCGTGCCGATGATGGCGCAAATGCCGATCGTGTTCTCATCGACCAGGTCGACCGCCTGCTTAGGATCGATCACATAACGCTCCTCCGTGCAGTACACATACTTCTCCTCGACATCGAAGTATCGTGCCGCCTTCTCCCAGCACACCTGCACCGCCGAGTTCATGACAATGTTGGGCCTGTCGGTCGGCTTCCCCTGCGCCTTCCTCTTGTTGGCCCAGCACTTCTTCATCGCGAGCACAGCAAGCATAATGGCCTCGGAGGAGCCGATTGTGCTGGTGCCCATTGCGTTGGTGTTCTCGTCGTGAGAGGGAATGTTGAAGAGACGGGCGATCATGCTCACGCAACGGTTCTGGATGTCGGCGCTGACCGGGTATTCTTCATAATCAATAAAGTTCTTGGAGAAGCATTCGGTCATGAGCTTTTCAGCCTCATCTTCCTAGGGAGGTGTGAGCGGCATTGTCGGCCAGAATTGAGGGTCACGGAAGGGAAATTTACCATGTAAGTCGTGACAAAGCTCGCCAGGCTGCAGCTGCGTTAGCATCGTAGACACCGGGAGGATTCCACGCGATCTTACTTCAAAGTGGGAGTGCCATCAAGCGTCAAGTCATCCCTAGGAGCATGTCAGCCATGCTGGTCACAACAGAAGTGCTGATCCTGTTCAAAACCCACTTGATCATACGGTAAGCCACCTCCCTGGGCATCTCGCGCTCGGGCATCTCATGCTTGGGCAGATCTTGGGCGGCGTAGCGGGAGCCATAGACCGAGGCGGTGACGGTGTCCTCCTCCAGCTCTTGGAACTGGATCTTCTCGACGCCTTCGACCAAGGGGGCCGAGAGATCACTGTCGGTGGGGACGTGGGCGAGGTGGACCATGTTGGCGATCAGGTAAGGGAAGCGGGGCACTGAAAGATAGGGGGAAGGAATGCGTGGGAGTGATGATGAAGCGGGGAAGTGGTCTCGGGTTTCGTGAAGATGGGGAGGCGGAGGGAGAAAGCGGGAGAGGAGGTGAAGAAGAAACAAAGGAAGAAGGGGGAGGAAGAAGGGGGAGGAAGAAGGAGAAGGATGTGAAGAGAGGTATCAGAGGGTTTTATCGGGTAGATGACGAGGGGTAGTAGTAATAGCAGTCGTCGTAATGTAGTCGCAGCACGATGTCTACTGCCCGGTAATAATGCTAACTTGCTGTACGTCAATTCACTCCAAACCAGTGCAATTCACACGTTCAAAGTTCAGTTGGTGTCGCAACACGTCATGCACAGGACAGGTCCCATCCAACCCCCCACCCCCACCGCCTGGGCCAATCAGTCTCCCCCCTCCTACCCCTCCTCCTTACCCCTCCAAAAGCTGGAAACCAAACCCCACACCTGTTCAGGGACGGCGAAAGCAAGCTTTTGCCAACACCGACGGTCCAAGGCACGAAGCTTGGCAGCGAGGTACAAGTATGTAGGTAGGTACTTGAGTACCTTGCTCCTCTTACAACGAAGATGCGGTGAGGAAAAGATGCACTCGGCAGTTGCTTTGATATGGGTGGGTACAGTACCCACTATGTGCACCCCTATTACAAGTTACAATACGTACGGTCACTATGGCAGTAGTTCGCGCCAGGAGAAGAGACACATCTCTATTTTGTGGTTCAAGACCGCCCTGCGCCACTCACCTCACAGTTAATCGCCCTGGGGGCGGGGTCTGACCGACTCCACATCGGAACGGACGGAACGAAGGCGGGAAGGGAACGAGCGAAATGGATGTTTACTATCATTGTGTGTGATGTAGTAGTCTACAGAATACAATATCCAACGTATATTCAAAGCGTACCCTACCGACCTACCTTGCTCCGTACCCTCTATAGCTATCCACGTTCCCGAATTAATGGATCCCAGCGCAAAGAACTCTCTCTATTGTGTTTATCCAGACAGACTGATAGCAGGGCAGCTATGTAATAGGTCATGGAGCGTCCTAAGAGAAATAGCAAAGCGTACCGGTACACGCTCTCTTCGAGCCGTAGACCAAGGCGGAGCTGATACCTAGACATACGCGAACAACTGCTGCTAGCGGCAAAGCAATAACCTAAGGGGCGCTGCATCGAGACTGCAGGGTTTGAACGCGTGTGCGATGGTAGAAAAAGGGCGTCCTCATCTGGGAAGATCTCGTCCTCTGACATTAACTTTGATCGAGGACCAGTATCTGCAGAAGTTGGTGATCGTACCGCTCGTCGACCTATCCCTCAGCCTGGATGGCACATGGGCTCCGCATCGACTTTGTAAGGGATGTATAGCACATATTAACGCATGTGTAGTTGTAAGAATACGGCGTCATCACCTGGGAAGAGGTCCTCATCTGCCAATGAACCTTAATCCAGGACGAAGCATCTGCAGAAGAAGAATATGATCGTATCACTCGTCGACCTACCGCTCAGTTTGAAAAAAGTATATAGGCTCTGCGTTCAATCCGCAAAGTACGACCGCGTGTGCGATTAGAGGAAAAGCGTGTCTTGACCCGAGAAGAACTCCTCATCTGACATTAACTTATCGATAGGGACGAGCGTCTGCCGGGAAAAGAAGGATGACGGTGCCGCCCATCGCCTTACGGCTCAGGTTGATGTTTCTGTATCTGGCAACAGATACAGCTATCGCTATCGACGAGCTCCTGTCGACAACGTCACGACGTCTCCCAGAGTGTCGGAGGACAGCGTGATGAGAGAGGGGATATACTGGATTGCTCTGATTTGGAAGTCAGACCTACGATGGGTACAGACAATGGTAGTGAGAATGCCGTAGAAGGGGAACTCAATTAGACATCGTCGCGAAAGCAAATCGTCTTCCCCTCTGTGCCAATAATGGGAGTGCAGATGGGCAGTGTGAGAAGAGAAACGGCGGACTTCTCCTCAAGCGAGGTGATAGCAGGGACGACGTGTAGAGGTCCGCAATGAGGTGCACCCAGAGAAGAGAAAAGAGATCAGAAGAGAGACATATAAAAGAATGCAACGGTAGTAAGGTCCTCGTGCATCTCGAACCTGCTGTATACCGTCGTCTTATCGGATGACGGTGACTGATGCTTCCACGCCGTTCTCAAAGTAAAGGAGATGAATTCAGAGGGTTCGAAGATACCTCTTCCTCCCGCCTAGAGATATCATGTTAATGCGTTCAACGGAGCGATCTGAGAATAGATCGATTAGGAAGGATCAACTCAGTCACGAGCAGTTCTGCATCCCAGACTCTGGTCTGTAGAGAGTGTTCCAGAGTGGAGTGAGTATCAGTCAGTCGCGCTCACTGAGAAATACTTTCGAAACAACAACATGAAACGAGTCGCCAGAAACGCCTCCAGATCATGTTGTATGTCCAGTTCTGGAAGACAGTGGGGAGATAACTGCGATCATGAAGCCATGCTGGCATCTGGTGAGTGAAGTGCTTTGGCGGACGTCTGGCTGTCTGAAATCCCCCGGGCTAATACACGGAGATTGCTCCGGCCTCTGTATAGTAGTCAGTATCTATTTGTAGTGGGGAACTGCGAAGGGTCCCTCCAGCACCTCGAGCGGTTTTATCTTGAGACTCGATCCAGGAAATGCGATAAGAGGCTCCTGAAGACATCGTTGTGACAATCGCGAGATCATCGGAATACATCGATCACCCAACAAAGACTGGCGTCAACTTATTGTTAGCTCTAACCGCTCCGTCGATGGGCGATTGTTTCGCACTCCCCGTTTCTAGCACGCTCCTGCGATAGTGTAAGTTCCCATGCCGAAGATCAAACGTCCTCCTATTTGAAGGTCGGTGCCTCGATCGTGACCGCAGTGACACCCTTGGGAGGCGGAGGTTTCCGAACATCGGGAAGTTGATACTATCCACGCGAAAGAAGCTTAATATAGGCTCACGGTCGCTTAGACGTTTAGGAGTGAGACACTGAGCAGAATCGTGCCCTTGGTGCTGTTCCTGGAACATAGCGGATGGCATCGTCGTCTCAGGAGGACGCTTCGACGCCGGCTTGGCGAGGCGATACGAGGGCATGTGCGGACGTGTAAAGTGCGCGAGAGAGAAAAGGGGGACGTGCGACGGGCGTTGAGGGGTCGAGCTCAGGTGCATCGCGGGGAACTCGTCGAACGGACGAGGGGAGAATTGAGTGAATGTGGTGAGAGAAGGAGCGAAGCTGTTTCAGAATGTCATGTTTGGACTGCACATCCGAAGACGCCAAGGTCGACGTTGCACAGGATGTACAGATTCGTTCGCAGGACCATCGCGTGTCTGTAGCGCTTGGCGGGCTACTAGAGAAGACAGAAAAGGCATCATGGGGAGATGAATCGATGGGAACTGTAACGAATAAATTGCATCGCAGCGCCAGTGTATGTGACGGTCCTGCCACGATGGTTCGATCAGCTTGCCAAAGTTGATGGTGTCTTCGCTTCGCCAGCAGAGGGTTGATTTGGCCACAGGGGGTTTGGGGCAATAGACAGAATAGGAGATCGACGCAGGGGATGAGAAAGCTTGACGCCGCGAGGGCGCAAGAGCCGAGGCTGTTGGGCCAAGCTCGCGAACGAAAAAGGAGGCAGGGGTGGAGGGTGCCGTCTGAGGATGATTAGAAAACCAGAGCGAGAGCAGCGTCAGTGGTGATCGGAAGACAGTCAGGACGGAGAGCTGTCGGGCGTGTAGTCATGGGGATGCGGTGCATCTTCTAGTAGTCGGGAGGTGGAGAGAGAGGGATAGAAGGAAAGGAGAAGTGGTGGACAGGCAGCCTATCGGTTTCGCAAGCGATGAGGAGGATGAAACGCGCGCCACTGTCATGCGTGGCTCAGCATCTGCCTCGATCAGTGATGACATCCCATCCACACCCAACACCTCAGGTCTTCACGCTTCACTCCCGGACTGCGGTTCTGTGTGATCGTGGACGGGATGATGGCGTGGAGCACCTCAGATTACATACATCTTTGCTAAGCGCTGCCGGACTGCCAGACTGCCGGATTGCCAGATTGCCAAACTGCCGCCGGCCACGCGTGCTGGGGATGGATGATGAGGGATGATGGAGGCACTCCGGAGTGCAAACAGACGAGGATGGCGTGAGGGAACGGGTCCTGGCGGCTGGGAAGGGACGGTCACTGACGGCCAAGCAGTGAGTTCATAGGCCCGCCGACGCGGTCGGCCAGATCTTCTCGGCGGGCGGCTGTCCCTGAGAGCCAAGGCAATCCCCTTAGTGCCTCGTCCCCTTGGTCCCTGAGAGTAGCGCAGGCCGGATGGGCCCGGGCGGCCTCCACTTCCATGCTCAGCAGGGACCCCAGAATCGGCCCGCGACCACGGTCATCATTTCAGATGGGCACCAGTGGCACCCTCAGGGATTCTCCTCCGCCTGTCCTCACCACCTCGCCTTCGCAACCTCCAACGGCCTTGCATATCTACGCCGGACCTCCCTCACTTCCCCCCCTCTGGTCTCGAGTGCGAGACTTCCGTTCGTTACCCAATTGTTTGCCTGTTTCGTTTTCGGGACGTCCCGTCGTTTGGTCTTCCATCTGCAACCGTCTGGGTTGGCCCTGGTCAGGTTCGCTGCATCATCACTTGCTTGCCCGACTGCTTGACGACCTACTTGTTCATTTTACCACCCTCAGGGCCGCTTCATTTCACTTTCGCCCAGCTTTTGTAACCTTATCCATCAGCAAACGCCCGCCTTGGCACAGCTTGCCGGCCTCCGCCTCGTCCTCATCGACCATTCCAGCCTCTAGCGTGGGTGCCACAGTTATTCCTAGGCGCTTGACAGCCACTGCGACTCCCCGACAACAACCTCACCTCTGCTATACCTACTCTCTCCTGCGTCGCCGTCGCTCGAACAACCACGATATCGGTCAACTTAGCGACACCGCTGCACGAACATCGCGACATTGTCCTTAAACAATCAGAGTATTCCACAAAGGGGTTAACAATAACCATTGTTATGTCTCTGGCCGGCCGGTGACAGGGCGTCCTTTGTCTTCGGAGGATTAGATATACGCCCACTGCTCGCACTGGAAGCCGCAGAACACACCTACCAAATCTTTTTCCGCATCGCTTGTTTCGGCAGATCTCGTCGATTCATCCTATCGCTCGACTTCATCTACTGCATTTCCGGCCAGCGCTAGTATACCCATTTCGGGCCGCCTACAACGATTTGTTGCGACCGCCTTTTTCCAATATTTCAGCGTCATTTCTCTATATTCAATCGCGCAGGTCACGATGCATTCTCGGCGGCACGCTCACCTTCACCACCATGTGGCTCCCGCCCTCCCCCTAACCAACGCGCCAACACCCACTCCAGACATGTCCACCTTGACAAATCTCTCGAAGCGCGGACTTCTCGACCTGACAGAGGATGAAGATCCACTTCGTTTCGCTCATGGGCTCTCAGGCGTCGACCAAACCGGAAACTTCCTCTGGGTCGATGTTCTCTTATACTGCTTCATCGCTCTGTGCATGGCGACCTTTCTGCTGCGCTGGCTACGGTCACTGAACGCGCACGTTCGACATTTGCACGCAATGAGCGCGCCAAATCGACAACAGTTCTGGGCGCGAAATCAGACGAGATGGTGGCCATGGCTAAAGAAGCACATCCTTTACTCACCACTTGGAAAGACCCGCCACAATCGCGACATCCAGCTTAGCGAGACAATTACTTTCGGCACCATCCCTGGGAGGTTCCACACCATCCTAATCGCAATTTACTGCCTGAGCAACATCGCGTATTGCCTGGCCCTTCCGTGGAGTCGGTCAGAGGGGGCGTCCGTTGCCGCTGCTCTTCGCGGGCGAAGTGGCACTCTGGCTGCTCTCAACCTAGTTCCGACGATCCTCTTTGCTTTGCGCAACAATCCCCTGATCAGCATTCTCAAGGTGTCCTATGACACCTTCAACCTCCTCCACCGCTGGGCAGCCAGAATCACGATCTTGGAGGCTGTCGTGCACACTCTGGCATGGCTGGTCAATGCTTGCAGCGCTGACGGCAGCTGCCGCCCCGCGGGGATGTATCTGGTCACCGATGCATCGTACGGCTGGGGGATGGTGGGGACTGGCTGTTTTGTTTTCCTTTTTCTTCAATCCTTCTCTCCCGTGAGGCATGCTTTCTACGAGACGTTCCTGAACTTCCACAGGATCGGTGTTATCTTTGCTCTGGTTGGTGTTTACGTCCATCTGGACACCCACTCACTGCCCCAGCTGCCATGGACGCAGGCAGTTATCGTCCTGTGGTGCCTGGAGTGGTTCTACAGGATCTGGCGCATCGTCTATTACAATTACTCTTTCCGCGGCGGTTTCACCAAGATCCAGGTGGAAGCCCTGAGTAACGAGGCATGCCGAGTGACTTTCCAATTGCGACGTCCCTGGAAACCCCGACCTGGCTGCCACGTGCACGTATGGATGCCCCGCTACACCTTCCCTCAATGGCATAGCCATCCCTTCTCCATCGCTGCTTGGACAGACGAGGAAGCCACCCAACAGAGCCTCGACGAGAAACTCCCCATCAATGAGATCGAGAAGGGCCTTGATGTTGCGGCGCGTCGCACCACCACACGGGAAATTTCCCTCGTCATCCGGGCCCGCACCGGCTTCACTCGCACCATCTACAACAAAGCGTCCTCCATGCCCAACTCCACCTTCTCCACCTGGGGTGCCATCGAGGGGCCCTACGGCGGCCACGACTCCCTTGCCTCCTACGGCACGGTCATCCTCTTCGCCGGCGGCGTCGGCATCACCCACCAGGTCTCCTACGTGCGCGAGCTGGTCGCGGGCTACAGCGCGGGCACGGTGGCGGCGCAGAAGATCCTGCTGGTCTGGTCGGTGCCGAACACGCAGTGCCTGGAGTGGGTGAAGCCGTGGATGGACGAGATCCTGCTGATGCCGGGGCGGAAGCAGTGCCTCCGGATCAAGCTGTTCATCACCAAGCCCCGGAGCACGCACGAGGTCAAGAGCGCGTCGACGACGGTGACGATGTACCCGGGTCGGTGCAACCCGCAGACGATCATCGACCAGGAGATCGCGGCGCGCGAGGGCGCGGTCGCCATCACGGTCTGCGGCCCCGGGCCCTTCGCGGACGGCGTCCGGGTGGCGGCCAAGCGGCGGGTCGATGCGGGCAGCGTGGATTTCATCGAGGAGGCTTTTACGTACTAGCGATTTTTTTCTTTTTGCTTACTGCTCCATGAAAGATTTCCTGGTTGGTTCGTTAGTTTTTTTTTTTTTTTTTTTTTTTTTTTTTCTCTCATCTTTGGCTTTTTAAGCCCGTTGTATATACAGTATGTGTGGCACTACATAAGTAGGTGAGCGAGATGGATGGGGAAAAAGATAAGACCTTTTTTTGCTGGAGGTCTTTATCCTGGGGTTGTATAACAGTAGCAAACACTTCCTTTTTCGTTTTTCTCTTTTCATTTCCTTACTGTCCTCGTACTCTGTGGGAATCCTCTCGTCCTCCTACCTTGCCCCCCGCCCCGTTTTCCTCATTATTCTATTTTCACATTCGTCTTTATATTATTATATTAGCATCTTTTTTACCTAGTTTTATCGTCTGCCAATCATTAGCGGCATCGTTGTTGTTATTATCATCGTCATCATTGGGATCAATCGTATTATTATCTGCTTTTGTCCCTTTGTATTGCATGTGTTTGGCGTACAGTTTTCTTTTCTTTGTTTTTCTGCTCTCTTCTTTGTCTCTTTGTCTCTTTGTCTCTTTGTCTCGTGGGGCTTGTTGTATGCCAGTCAGCGCTCGTCTCTGTCTCATAGTATGTATTATATTGCCGAAGCCAATGCCATTGTTGGTCGTCTTTATTACTTTCGCTCCTGCGGGAACGTCCTCGTCTTCTACATCAGTCTTCATCCGTGGGCCTGACTTTGTGGTTGGAGTTCACTGCTTGGGCGGGATCATTGGGTTATGGCTGGATGAGCCGACTTTCCGCGTTGTGAGAACGATTGATCGTCTTTGCTTTTGGGCTGAGAGAAGATGAGGTACAGGCTCGTTCGCGTCGAAATCTCGGATTGGTGGTTTGTGACGTTCAGTCAACTCGACGGCTTCTTAAGGCTTTGAGGACTTTTGCTTGGAAACCCCCGAGTAGGAACGACTCTTCCGCCGAGTATGCGAAGGTGAGCCACGCCCTTCGTGATAGTATGTATGGCCATTCTTGCTGACTGTTATTTTCAACGTGTATAGGCTGTTCTGGATTTTACGTCTGCTTGCTCCCACGCTTGCGGTTCTCCCTCACCGACTCCCCCCGACGCATTGAGCACGCTGGCTTCTTATTAAGTGCATGCAATGTCACTTGTTCTTGTTACATTGTAGGCAATTACAGTAGATACGGTGTGGAAGCAGCACGTTCTGTCGATGCCTGAGGTAGCATACTACCAATTCTTGACGCACCCCCTGCCTCAACCACCACCCGTCCCGCGTGCTTCTTTCCCGACTGAGGCAATTCCGTGATTACAGGACTAAAATCTCGTAACCTTTGCTAATCTCGGCGAGACACCCCCATTCACCGTGACCGTTCCTGACGATCAGTCCTCCGTGAAAGTTCGAGTGTCACATCTCACATGCGCTGTCGCGGCCGCGCAAACGGTCACTGTTTCCTACGCATGCCGAGTTCACATGACGTCTGATTTCTCGTTTGCCACGGGACAGATAAGAAGTGCGAAGTCAGGCCTACACTCTTCATGTCCTTCTCCCTCCAGAGCTTTCTTTCCCTCTGTCAATCCTTTGTCACCCATCTGTTAACCCAACCCACCGTCTTTCCTTCCCTTCGTCGACGACTGAGAGTCCCCTCCATGGCTTCCGACGGAATCACCATCATGGAGCGGCTGCCCCAGCCTGGGATGAAGTGGACTCGCAGTGGTCCAGGCAAGGAGCTGCAGCACACATGGACATACGAGCCCGACATCGAGGTCGTCAAAGATGTTGCCTTTAGAGAACTTGAGAAAGCCGGCATCTGCACCGAAGGAGGCACGCTCAAGTACTACACTGAAGGTGGGTTCAACAAGCTCTACTTGATCACGACCCAACACAACGACAAGAAGTATCTCATCCGCGTCGGTTCTCCTGCCCATCCCTACGACAAGACCGTCAGCGAAGTTGCAACACTCGATTTTCTGTCAAACAACACCAACGTACCCGCTCCACGCATCATTGCACACGATGCTTCGAACAATAACAAGCTCGGCTTCGAATGGATGATCATGACATTCATGCCCGGAGAAGGGTTGGACAAGCGTTGGCGCAAGATGACTTGGAAGGCAAAGGAAGATTTGATCAAGGAGCTTGCCGATAACATCGCCGCGCTCTGGCGCATCAAGCTCAAGGGAATTGGCAATCTCTACTTTGAAGGTCAGGAGCCGAAGACACCGCATAAATCGTCCTTGTACATGCGTCCTTTCTCGGAGCGTGAGGCTGCCACTTCATTCGTTGCCGTTCCCGGTTACCGCCTCGGGCGCTTCATCTCCATTGACTTCTTTTGGGGACAACGCATTCACTACGATGTGCCTCGTGGTCCCTTCAAGAAAGCTTCCGACTTCGAGGCCGCACGCATCAGTTTGTTCGAGTGTGACCTCCGTGTGAAAACCAAGGAAGCGGAAGGATGGGTCGATCAGAACATGTCCAGCCGCTACATTGACACCTATATTACCCCACGCAAGATGTTGACGCGTCAGCTGCGCAGCTTGCTGCCTGTTGTTTTCACTCCAGACAATGAACCGGAGGTTGTCACTACTGTACTTTATCACGACGATATGAACTTTCGCAACATCCTCGTCGACGAACATGGAAAGCTCACGGCCCTCATCGACTGGGAATGTGTCCCTGCTCTTCCTATTTATCTTGCTTGTCGTTACCCACGTCTTCTCTGGGGCCATGCGCGTTACGAAGAGCCTAAAAAAGACGCCTATCTCCCGTTGCACCCGTCGGACCACACCGAAGAGAATGAAGGCATGCCGGATGCCTATTGGGTTGACCTCAAGGAATACGAACAGACCAAGCTCCGTCAGGTCTTCATCAACCACATGTACCGCATCGAACCCGCCTGGGTGCGCAACCACTACCTCGGAGAATCGAAGGCGGAGTTCAACCATGCTCTTGCGGAATTGAGCGGTGAGTGGCCGGTTGAGGAAGTCGCAAAATGGATGAACATGGTCGAGCAGATGGAGAAAGGAGAGACGATCCCTAGCCTGAGCGACGTATACCGCGCCACGCGCGACGAGGCCGCCGCCGCCAAAGTCCAGCCGTTCGCCGTCAAGAATGGGCATTTGGATATCGCTGCCGGCTCCCCGTTCCTCGAGGGAATGAGCGCGTCCGCGTACCACCACGATTCCCCGTTCGAGTCTTTGGATTAGCTACCACGCCGCCAGCGTTCGCTCAGACCATGTTGCTTTTATGATGGAGGGGGGTGTGTCTGTGTGCGAAGATATGATCCCGGAGATCTCTGAGTGTTTTTCTTTTTTCTTCTTCTTCTTCTCTTTCCCCCCTTTTTTTCTTTTCTTTTCTTCATCTTCGCCGCTGTGGAAAATACACACAAAACTTTCTCACTGGGTACCATCTCTGGTAACTGGACGGATGTTGCGGGATTAGCTTAGATGACTGCGCGTCTTCAAGGGACAATGGATAAGATTTGTTCTTTGTTTCCTTTCATCGCCCCAGGGGGGTTTCTACGAATGATATGCTTCTTCCTTTTTCATTTAACCGCTATTTTGTAGAGCTTTGCGTTCGATCTAGAGCAGGGGACTTCAAGATGCTTCGGAAGGTGTGTGGGCTGATAGTAGTTTCCATTTGGTTGATTGATAAAACAGAGGAGCATGGATTGAGTCGCCCCTCGACGACCCAGGGTTCGACGAGAGCCATCGACGCCGGTCTTCATGGAGGCATCGGCAATGGTGACGGCCAGCAAGACTGATCGAACAGCTGTCCCCTCTTGTCTCCTTCTGGTCGAGTCGCTGCGGCATCGAGTCACGCCGAGATGGGACTGATATATGAAAGCCACCGGCCATCGCTATCATCGATGCGGCTTCATGACCTTACTCGTTCGTTCTACGCCTGGTATATAGCTACCTACCGATTGAGTGACTGGA
This sequence comes from Myrmaecium sp. VS I D KN 1, assembly GCA_019775845.1. Classification (NCBI taxonomy): domain Eukaryota; kingdom Fungi; phylum Ascomycota; class Dothideomycetes; order Valsariales; family Valsariaceae; genus Myrmaecium; species Myrmaecium sp. VS I D KN 1. The sequence goes on along the minus strand of JADQAV010000018.1, from coordinate 620,881 downwards.
GGAGATTCCAAATGCGGTGGCAAATGAGGGTGTTGAGCTACCATGCGTGAGGGAACGTGCATGCAGGAGCTTGCTTGGAGAAGGATCGTTGTATGTCTATTGTCTATCTATTCTCAAATTGTCCGATTAGGTGGGTAGCGAGTTTGAGTTCTAGTTCTAGGGCAGAGGCTATGAGAGATTGCGGCTCGGACTTGCGTGCTGCGAGCGCTTGTTGAGGGGGGAGGAAGGGGAAGGGTGGGTAGGTCTTGCTTAGTGTCATTCTAGTGTGAGCCTGGTTGGTGAGAAGGCTACGGTAGATTTGGACATGGACGTAGACATGTGGAACCGGCGGGAGCAGATCGGTGGTGGAGAGTCGGGCTTTGGTGGAGCGAGAGTTCACAAAAGCTGCTACTTGGTGTTGCTGCTCTTGCATATCTCTCTCCGTGGGACTTTTCTTTATTGTAGGAGTAGCACTAGCGAGGGATGACTATGGAGGACACTAGTATGGAAAGCCTTATGACGTGGACGTTTCCAATATTGTTGATCAGTCCGCGGCCTTTTTTTCTCTCCTGATCCAGTGCTGACTATAGACATAACGAATATTAGTTCCGCTCGTTGCTTCGCCTGGCTTGGAGTTCATGTTAATGAGATAGAAGGACGTTGCGAATACGTTCAGCAAACTCGCTCAGCCTCACCTCAGCCTTACGCATCAAGCGAGCGCTGTCGATCACTCGCGGTCCGACAAGGCTAGCTAGGTCCGGCGGGGTTGGACGATCTTCACTTCGTGTGAGACGTACTGTACTTATCCCTGCTCCGACGGTCCCTTTTTGAGGTACGGTGTGTATCACATTCGACTTGTCTTCCTCGTGCCTTAGGATCACGAGATGAGTGGTGGGAGGAGGGAAGGGAGGCGAGATAGGCTTCTTCTGGGTTGAGCGCGTTTCCTGGATAATTGGGTGAAGGTGGATCGTCAAGTTATCCATGACATGGGCAAACACCGTCGTGTGTTTTATCTCATGCGTGGTTTACGACTCTTATGTAACTCACGTTTATGATAGTCAAGTGATTTACATATGTATGTACACTGCTGACATATAATGTTGCAACGAGCACAATGTCACTCAATCATAGCTGAGTTATATACCCATTATCTAAGATGCCTTAAGTTCTCAGGGAAAGCACGCTATGCTACCCTTATTCTCAATCCCTACAGTAGGACGCACAGTACATATACCGTACGACGATATGTATATGTACATACTCCCCAAACCTTGTGGTACGCACGGGCACCATCGCCCCCTGACCCACCTAGAAGTGCCTAAGAGGTTCAAAAATACGATATGGGAACAGACATACCGTCGGAGACAAGAGACGTGCCTCGAAATCTATAGAGGTCGGCAGAAGAACAGCAGGATGGCGGAAGGAGTCAATACAGCTGAAGACGGTGCAAGGGAGGATGAGCTTTATGTCGATTCAAGCGTCTATTACTACAGTATCTTATAGCGTCCCGCACAACCACAAGAGCGCAACGACACATTAGAGCTCTCCACCGAGACGCGTCGAAGGAAAGCGCTCGGACTATGACATGAACAACGTTACCATACTTGAAGAAGCAAAGGAGAAGGCCGAATATAGAAAATAAGAAGAAGATCAAGTAGAAGAGAATAAAGAGAATAAAGGAAGAGGGTATACCCAAAGAAAACAACCCCCTCGAAACGCCCAGGAAACATTTTATCTTATTCCTCCACTCAGTCCAAAGGAAAAGAAAAAGAAAATTGTCATCAAATCAATCATGAGAATATCACAAGGGTGCAGCAAGAACAAAACGTGATGCGACGGTGCGGAAAAAAAAAAAAAAAAAAAAAAAAAGCCACTGCGATCACAACTCCGGGAACCGCTCGTTCATCTCCGCCAGTTCCTTCTCTCTCCGCGCGTTCACCTCCTCGACGCTCTCCAAGTTCCGCTCGACCATCATGCTCGGCCGCTCCTCCACCACACAGCTGAGTCGGGGCCGGCCGCCCTTCTCCCCACTGCTCGCGCTGCTCTCGCCAGCCGACCCATTCTCCACCTCCATTTCCTTTTCCGGATCGGCGGCGGCACCATCCCCGACCTCATACTCCAGATCTCTCACCCCGACACCGCCGTTTCGTTCCTCCTCTTCCAATCTCTTCCGCTCCGCCTCCTCCGCTTCCCGCCGATGCTTCTCCATCCGCCGCACCTCCCGATCCTTCTTGCGCTTGACCTTCCGCATCGCCTCCTCCGTCAAGCTCTGACGCATCATCCGCTCCACGACCTCCTTCTTCCTGGACCGGCGATCGCCGATCATGATCAGCACGCCGGCGAGCGTGTTGCAGCTGATGCTGCACACCAGGATAACGGTCGTCAGCGTGGCAGGTCGGACCTTGTAGTTGATGCCCCACGTGCAGGCGCCCAGAGAGATCTGCAACATGCTGTGACAGTCCAGGAGTACCACGATCGCGATGAGCAAGCGGACAGGGAAGGCATAATGCGTAGTCGTCTCGTGTGGCTTGTAGAAGGTGTGCGATTTGGCAAATTTGCGCTGGTGGTACTCCAGCCTCTTTTGTTGCTTCTCCGTCAGCACAGAGAGCTCATGATCCTCCTTCTCCTCGGGAGGTAGGGCGGCATGCTCAATATCGTGTTGCTCGGGGAGTTCGGTAGGGAGGTCGTTATGATTGTGAAGCTCAGGAAGATGCTTCTGCTTCCGCAGTTCCCAGGTTAGATGCGCATAGTGCGCAATGAAACACATGTGGTAGGTGTCGACGGCGCGGAAGGGGGCAAGACCATCGCCGACGACGGCGAATAAAGCAACCAGGACATTGTCGACAACGTTGATGAGGTACTTGTGACGATCCTCACCACCGCCGGAGATCCAGCCGATGAGCAAAAGGACCCAAACAAGACCGAAGGCGGTAATGCAGACGGCGTACAAGGTCACGAGGAAGCCGAGAGCTGGCGAAAGTTAGCTGGGTTGTGTGTAAGCAGCAGGAGCAGGGTACCTACGCTTCCGGACATACTGTCCAAAACCTCGCATGCTGCGGGCGAATTTCGAACGTTTGGAATGGAGCATATGCCGGACGTGGTCGTTCAGAAGCTGTTTGTCCTCTTCACTCCAGTCCGCAATGGACACGCCATGCGGAAGGACTGCATAATAGGATTCACTTAGCGAAGAGGTTATGCTGTGTCTTTTCGCTCTATGTTCTTCTTCTTCTTGGGCCTTGGCTCGTTCCTCCTCCGTGGTTGGGGCGCGCCGGGGACCGGCGATGGGCTCGTAATGTTGCTGTTGCTTCGCGACTTCCGCTTCGGTCGTGTCGGTGTCCGTTGTTTCGTCTTCCTCTGAGCTACTGCTCGTGGTGCTAGGAGTCCGACCCAGATCGTATGTGGGCCTACGGTTCAATAGTCTTCCGAGATCCGGTACAAACAGCGAATTTTGGACATTGGTGAGAGTGGTCAACGTGCCGACTTGGGGATCCACGACCTCTAAGAAATCAACCACTTCCGAGTCATATTCATGGCCCAGATCTGGCCTGGGCGGCGCGGTGAGCCGACGGCGCAGGGCCTGCCCGGTCAGCGTGCGTCGGAGCGCGGATTGCGGCGGAGGCGCGATGGGTTCACTCTCTTGTAGGGTAGGCATGTATGGTTCCACAGTGCGCTGTCTGGAGATATCCGTAGGGCCATCTGTAACGAGACCGAGTTGGGGCCGCTGCGGCGCGGATAGAGACCGTTTTCGGGTGCCCACATCTTCTTCTTCATCCTTCCGACTGATATCGACCGCTGATGGTGTTCGCAATCTATGTCCCGGAACAGAAGATTGTGACAATCGACGGATTGCTACGCTGGAGGCCCGCAATCGGACGGGCGGTCGGGTGGGGGTCGAAGCCCTTGATGGCGTTCGCGATCGGTTGTTTGTTTCCGGCGGCTGAGAAATATGAGAACGGACCGAGGTGTGAGATGCCGTGGTGGACGCCCTCTGGCGACCGCCACCTTGGCCCGGGGCTGAAGGCTCCATATTGTGCGGATGCCAGCAAGCCAGGAGTGGAGGGATGAGGAGGGATGAGGAGGGATGAGGAGGTCGGAGGGTGTGAGAGATGTCCGATGACGAGATTAATCAACGAAGGCCATGCACAGGCACAGCGCAGACTGGGGAAAATGTGGGTAGGCTGGTCTTTGCGTCGAGCAATGAGGATGGCCAGCACACCGGTTTAGGTATGCCAAGAGATTGATAACTGCAGTACCCCGTAGAAACAAGCTGAATAAGCGATAACGTTAATTCCTAGGTTTCAAAGATGCATATATTTGGCAGTGCAAAGGCCGTACGTTATGCGCAGGAAATAGTACTTCATAGACTGATATGTACCCTATCATACATGCTTCTCATCTAACTCTCCCAAAAAGAAAAAACAGCGATCCATCCAAAATCTACTGCTCCTCTTCCACCCACCCCAATGCTTCACCTACTTTCACCTTCTTACCCTTCTCCACCGCCCATCTCCATCCACCGTGCTTCTGCCCTTCTCCTACGGTAACAGTGCCCCCGCTTCCCTCGTCAAAGGCTTGTAAATCCCCTCTCGGCGCCTCGAAAACCAACACGATGGTGCTTCCTAGCTGAAATCCTCCCATCTCCTCGCCTCGTTTCAGCGCATGGCCGCCCAGCACTCGGCTTGCACCCTCATACGTCGCCTCCGCATACCCAGCGTACACCTCCCCGCGCTTGGCCGCTTCCTCGGCGGCCCGATCCGCCGCAGTGTCTGTGGTGAGACTGTTGGTCCTAAGCTCCTTGTCGAAGTTGATCTTGATGCTGCCGACGTTGGTCGCACCGACAGGGGTGTAGCTAAAGAAGCCCCAGCGCCACCGGCCGAGCAGGACGACACGCTCGTTCAGTGTGAACAGGCCTGGCAGAGTGCGCTGCAGGTACGGAGACACGGAGTACAGCTCGCCTGCAAAGTGGCGTCGGCTTTCCACTACCCAGTTCACGGGAGAGTGGAAGCGGTGGTAGTCTCCTGGTGCGAGGTAAATGACGCAGTAGTATAAAGTGGTGGCTTTGGTGCTGGTTGGGCTCCACCAGGGCCGCTGTAGATCGGCAAGGGCAAGGTCCGCGCGGACTTCGGCTTCAGAGGAGCTGCGAGGGGTGGTGGATTGGTCGGTGGCACCTTTGGAGGGGTGGGAGGAAGGAATAGCAGGCTTATTGGAGCCTCCGGAGAGGAGAGACGGAAGCGTGTAGCTAATGCCGTTGACTCGCGCAAACTCTTCGTCGGCTCGAATTACTTCTTCGTCGGGAGACTCGGGTGACGTTGAAGTGGTAGTGCGCTCGGAGCTGGGTGAAGGGGAGCCTGGGGTGTGCGAAACGTTGGATGTGGGGGTTGAAGTGCCGCTGTTGGACCGTGATGGGCTTTGAGAACCGAGGAGAGCATCAAGTGAGTAGGTGACGCCTTTCACTTGTTCAACTTCGCCGTTCTGGATGGTGCCGAACTGGATGATTTTGCCATCTGCGGGTGACAGGACGGCATTAGGGTTAGGATCCAGCGGACGAACGCCGGGCTTTAAGGTCCGGTAGAAGAACTCGGCCAGGTTGCGATATTTGTGGAGGTCAGGCTCTTCGATCTCATCGAGGCTGGGAGACATTAGTATCTGCATTCAAAGGAGTGCCATGTGGAGATGTTTACTTGACACCGAATATCCACGAATAAAGCTTGAAGCCAGGGACACGAAGGTAGTATGGGATCTCTAGCTCATTGAATCGCCCCCATAGCCGTGACATGGCCTTCAAGGGAAGAGTGGACATGATTTGAACGGACCTGAGCAACGTTAATTGAGACTGCCTTGCCGTCAGAATCCAGACGAGACGCACCATGGGCCGCTTGGTCGTGTTCTGGGCCTTTTCTTTGGCCGTCCGCCATCGTTGTCCTCCCCACCACCATATGCAGCTTGTTCCTCTTCGAGTCTCCTCTCCTCCCGCTTCTGGACCCGGTAGAATTGATAGAATCCCAGAAAGCCTATTCCGAGGCCAATGGGGATCGGCTTCCACTCAATCTTGGTGGACTTGAGAGCGGCATTCAACCGGGACCTGAAGGATTCCTTATGGTTTTGTTGTTGCTCTAACCGACATCGCGTTGCAGTGAAGCTTCGAGAAGGCTGATGCGGGCAACGAACACTGCGAGCAGCAGCATAGCGGGCAGGTACGTTTGCGCGGAGCTGGATTCGGAGAACGCAGACCGGATTCGGTGCTCTGGTCAAGCAAGGCGAAGGCATGGCGCAGACATATAGCGACGCGAAGAGGTGGGTAGGTTGCAGCGCTGCCGGTCAAGGGCCGGAGGAGGCAGCTTCAGGTTGGTTGCGCGATGACGAAAAGCTCCGGAGTCGAGAGCGGCGCCGCGGGTTGCCAAGCATCCATTTGGGTCGCATGCCCCTGACGATGCAGGGAAGAGGACGTGAGAATAAATAAAGTCGCTGCCTGGAGCTGTCTTGACCGCGATATAAAGTACTAACACACTGATACGCTCTCCGTATCTCTTCGTTGCCCTCACAGCCCGTGAACACCAACCTGCGTCCTCCTTTGTCGCACTGAGTGCCGGAGATTGTCAGAGAGAGGCCCAACCGAGGCGAGTGGTGCAAACACTGCAAACTTAGGCTGCACCTCCCTCCAGCTCCGGTCCAGAGGTCCAGACAGACACCTTGCAGCTTGCTCCTTCATCCTCACAAACGTCCGTCAGCTGCCGCCGCACCAGGTGCCGTTCCGTTCACGCCGAAGCATGCCCAAGACCAAGCGTAATCGAGCTGCTGCAGCTTGATCCTTCATTCCTCATTCTCATTGTCGAGAGCTTTCTCCAACTCTCAGCTTCGTTCTCACCTCCCTTCTAAGCAGGCATCATGGCTTCCCTCGCCGACACCCCCGAGGGCCTTCCGGCTCTCAACCTCAAGGTCTTGTCACCCTCAACCGAAGTCGATGGCCATGTCCAGCTTGCGCAACTCTCCGCAACGACCACAGTGGGCTCTTTGAAGCAGAAGATTCAAGAGACGATCGTCTCACACCCTTCTGTCGACCGCATGCGGCTCATCTACCGCGGACGAGTCATGGCCCGGGACACTGATACTTTGATCGATGTATTCGGGGAAGAGACAGTGCGCCACCTCCACCCTTAGTCCTTGCTAGCATTCGCTAACTGATAGGCATAGATCAAACAGTCGCCAGATCAAAGCATCCACTTGGTACTTCGCGAACTGCCTCACGCACATGGTGCCGCTTCCCCCTCCCCTGCTACCCCGGTTCCGCGGTCGTCCACGGTCCCCCCGAATCTCTTACGCCCGCCATCTGCCCCTCCCCAGCAGCCACCAGCTGCTGCAGCTCAAGCGCTTCCGACGAATCCCTTTAGGCCGACCGGTATCCCTAGGCCACTCTCGCAGCCTCCGTTGCCGCCACATTTCAACCCGCATACTCATGGCCATGGCCCTCATGGGTTAGCACCAAATCTCCCCTTTCCGAGAAACCCATTCATGGCGACAGGGCAACCAGCTCATGGGATCCCACTTCCGCCGGAGTTGAACAACCTGCTGAACCAACAGTTTGTGGCGACTGCTCAGAACGGACAGGCCAATGACCAGCGACCCCCTGACCAGCCCACAAATGGTCACCATCAGGTCCCCGGAGCAGGTAACTCGCCGAATGCCTTTCCTCCGCCCATGGCTGGTTTCCCGCCAGTAGCGCGATCCGCAAACGGCTCGCCAGCGCCAGGTTCGCTTGCTGGTGGTAACACCGCCCAGGCAGGACCTCAACTACCTGGCCAAATTCCTGGACAGATGCCATTCACTGCCCCCTTCAACAGAACATTCGTTCGGGAACACCAAGGCCCAAATGGTGAAAGGTGGACATTCACCGTGAACACTAGCGCTGTGCCTATTGCAACCCCACGCCCGACCCAACGCATGATCAACCAAGACCTTTTCCCCGGCCAGTTCGTTCACAGAGCTCCAACACCCCACCAGATATTTCCGAATCGCGCTGCCACCATGGCTGCCCCTCCAAACGGCGCCCCGAGAAATGTATCGCCCGAACACGCCTTGCAACAGTTGACTGCTAGTCTTGAGCAAGCGCAAACGACTTTACAAAACATAAGGCTCTTTCTCAATGCTCGTCCCCCTAACGGCTCGAATAACGCGGCATTGGGCGCGTTACCGCCAGCACACCGCCAGGCTGCTATTCGGCAACAGATGAATAACTTCGGGCCTGCTCTTGATCAGATCCAGAGTAGATTGAACACCCTGGCCGCTGATCCTGAGTATTCACGCCATCGGGACCTTCTAACGCTGCAGATGCTCAATAATAACATGCAGCAAGAGCTCGCAGATGTAAACCGTAGGTTGGAAGGCGTCCTCGCAGACATGGCACAACCATCGCGAGGGAACCCTTCTGCGCAGCCAACATCTGGCACACAGCAGACACCACAGCCGGCTCAACCGCATACTGCTGAGCAAACCCCCGAAAGCCGTACACAGAGCACGAACAGCCCCGAAGCTCCAGAAGTCTTTCTCCTGTCATCTCCCTCCGGGCCTTACGCGGTTGTTATTGCTAACGGTAATACTTACAACACCACTCTGACATCTGGCATTCCTCGCTCCGTTCCTATGGGTCTTCCGCAATATGGTCTTTCCTCGACGCAGTCACTTGGACAGCAGGTTCTCCAAAACCACCGACAAACCCAAGAACACCAGCGGAACCAACCTGCCGTCGCTGGAGGTGCGGCACCCCCGCAAGGCCTCCGCCCGCAAGGCCGCCTTGCTCAAGGACTGCCACTCCCGCCACAGGCACTGAACCCGCACGCAAACATCAACGCCGGCGCTATCATCGCTGTTAACCTTGCTGTCTGGCTCCCGCACATCTGGCTCGCATTGCGGTTGCTGTTTTTCTTGTACATCTTCTCCCCGACCGGAAACGGAACATGGCAACGCACGGCGCTTCTAGGCGGTCTGGCCGGATTAGTGCTTCTCGCCCAAGCCGGCATGTTTGCGCCCATCGCCGAAAGAGGGCGACAACACTTTGAAAACGTCGTTTTGCCTGATGAAGACGGTGCGGTCGTTGAGGGCTGGAGAAGGACGGTCAGGAGGTGGGAGAGAGCGGTCATCTTGTTGCTTATGAGTTTGTGGCCGGGACTGGGGGAGAGGGTGGTGAGGGTGAGAGAACAGAGGGAGAGGGAGAGAAGAGAGGCTGAAGAGAGAGCACTGAGGGAGCAAGAAGACCGGGAGAGGGCGGAGAGGGAAAGTGAAGAGAGGGCGAGAGAGGAGAGGGAGAGGGAGAGAGATGAGCAGGCGGGCGTTGGTAAGAGCGGTGAACCGGAGAACGGCGCTGTCCCCGAACCCTCGCAAGAAGACGCCCGAAGTAAAGGCAAGGGCAAGGAGAGGGCGACGGAACCCGATGATGCTAGCAGTTTCGCGGGAGGCCAAGCATCAGCTTCATCGTCGGCTGAAACCCGCGCTGAACCGTCAGGCTCTTCGACCGCCGCCAACCCCAGCTTTCTTCCCTCTGAAACCCCGCGACAGCGCTCGACGTGGAGCTGGGATGCCATCGAAACAGCAGCAGCTTCCGAAAGCGGAAGTGGTGCTGCCGATAATGGCAGTCGGGATGCCGAGGTGGACTAATAGAGCGAAAGAGAGAAACGTTCTAGAACGGGAAAAAGCAAGATTGGAGGAAATATCCTGCTCTTTTTTCTACACGCTGGGGGGCAAAGAATTTCTCTGTACTTCGATTTCGTTCGCATCTCCGCTTTGATTCTTTCCCGCCCTTTCTTTTATATACTCCCTCTATCTTCTCCTTTTCGGTATCGTCGCCTCAAGAGTAATTTTCGAGGACCCACGAACGACGTACGGCGTGAGCCAAGAATAGGGAATATGGTGAAAGAGTATCGAGGAGGACGTTTTTTTATATGATTCTATCTCCCTTTCTTATCCTCGGTGGGAGCGCCCAGTCGTCGTTATTATCGTTGTTATTATCATTGTTGTTAATAGTTCGTTTAGGTAGCATACCCCCCTTTCCCCCTCTATATTAAGGTGATATTTACTTGCCTCTGGTTTCATTAAATGGTGAACTTTGCCCTACTGCTTGCTTTTTCTTCTTGTGGCTTCCTGAAAACTTTCGAGTGCCATCCTCGCTATGAGGCGCCCGCCCCAGTGGCAGTTCGAGCGAGACAGCCTCGAGACCGAGACCTTCTCTGTTTCTAGCAGACCCTCACCCCGCAGCACTCCACCCCCACTCCCGCCACCCGGGCTCTCCGTCCCCAATACAGCTCGACCAGCTCCGTGACGAACGACTCGTCCGCCGCGCTCCAGCCATCCAGGCCGAGGTGCCGCAGGTCATGGGCATCCAGCACAATCTCCTCCTTCTCCTCCCGCTCCACGAGCGGGATCTCATCATCATCCTCCTCATTCTCCCCAGGCCCATCAAAACCAGCATCCGCTTCCGAAGAATCCCCGTCATCCCCGACGATGCCCGCGACTCCTTCGAACATCAGTCCGGCGACGCGATGGAAGTACGCGATCACGCCGGCCTGCAGCCGGGCGTCCGCCTCGTCGTCCGCGGCGTCATCCTTCCCGGCCGTCCCGGGAGGAGGCTCGCGGGCCTGATGATCCGGTCCGCCCACCCACTCCTCCATCTCCCCCAGCAGCTCCGCGTCCAGGTCCTCCTCTTCCTGGCGCTGTGCGTCCTGCTCCCCGGCGCTGGCCCACCACATGAACCCTTGGTATGCCAGATGCGCCCAGCTTACCGGTTCGATGATGCCGTCGGTCGGTGGAGGGGCATCTCTTTCATCGCTGCCGTTGCCGACGCAGGCATCCGCGACCCCTTCGTTACGAGCCCCGGCGGATGGGTCCTCCGAAGGATCATCCCGGTATTCTCTGCGAGCCCGCCGCCGACCCTGTACCCGTAAGACATCCCGCCGCAGCCCCAACCAGCGCCGGACATCGCGCCCTGTCGCTTTGATCTCGGTCCCGTCATTGAGTTTGATCTTGGGCCAAAGCTTCTTCCCCGCCGTGGCTTTGACGCCAACCTTGGTGACGTCCTCATCGCTTTCCTCCGGGAAGTCCAGCGGATGGATGTGTGGTGGAGGAGGGAGAGGTCCTGGAAGCTCTACGAGTACGTCCCAAAGCTGAGGCTTCAGCGCAAGGATCTCGTCGGTGGTTGCCGCGAGGAAACCGAGAGGCTGCTCGTTACCTGCTTCTGGGGGACAGGTAGGGGAGTAGCTCTGCAGCAAAGGGATGTCGTGAATGGTGATCGTAAAAAGGGGCGCGAGGCGGGAGAGAGTGGGAGGGAGGAGGTCAGGGAGGAGTCTGTGTAGAGAGGAAGGAAGAGTGGAGAGGATGGAGAGGATGTACACTGGAAGTTATGTTAATCCAGTGGTTACGCTACAATCTGCGCAGGGTATGCGCGAATGATGGTAAATATACTCACCGAATTCACAGGCTCTTCGTACCGGCGGCGGGGCTACGAATAGTATCCGCCGCCGAAGCAACGCTAGCCGCTGTAGTGGAAACACAAGGGGGCCAAATGTATCCAAGAATTCCAGCACGCTGCGCGCCGGATGGTCGCGGGGAAGATTGAACTCTCGCTCTGGAGCCGGACCCGACATAATGCCCGTTAATGTGCTCAACGCTCTTGTTCGACTGTGCCCAGGTTCCTTCACGACGCCCGGGCCAGGTCGCTGCGAGGCCTCCCCCGCGTCTTCGCTATAAGAGGACCAATATTCCTCGAGCACCTTCTCCCGAGCGGTATCATCTTGCTCCACAAGCGAGCGCGCGATCTCCTGGAGGGGCGCAGCGAGCTCCCAGGCCCGACCTAGCCGACCTTCGCGGAGGCGTACGAGAGCGCCGACGGAGACGAACTTGGCGTTGCGTTCCGCGGCATCTGGGGAATGGCGCGAGACGAAGGCGGACAGGCCGGCGAAGGTTGTGGTCTGTTGACTGGATTGTGGTGTATTCGAAGTTGTGCTTTTGAGCCGCTCGCTCGGCTCATCGTCATTTGCGGTATAGGTTGAGGACGCGGAAGTACTACGTGAGCCCACTTCCCGGTGGAGGAAGTAGATAAGATCTTCGCGGATGCTATGTAAGCCGGAGGGGAGGGATGAGTATTCGATAGAGGAGGCCGGAAGGTCGATGTCGGAGGTCGAGCGGTGCCATTTGAGGGTGTACCTGGTTCAAAAGGCAGGGAAGCTTAGTAGGCGGATTGATGAGGGCAAGATCGGAGTACAAGCAGCCATATACACCTCCCAGCGTAGCCTCAGTACGTACCCAACTTTCTGATCGAATGTGATGAGGAACAGAGCCGCGAATGAAGGGGCGGAGGGTGGAGGAGCGGGGAGAGCGGTGGTAGTAGAGGTGTCGGTCATGTTTGCGATGGCAGCTGTGGCATTGAAAAGGTGCTGGCGGCTGAGAGGGGAGGGCAGATTCAGAGACAAGAGGGATAGGGAGCCAGAGGAGAGGAAGTTGGGAAGGAAAAGGAGAGGGGATGAGGGGAGTGTATCTCCGGCGCAGCAGTGATGGTCCGATTTACCTAGGTACTGTACGCTGGGCGGAGAAAACATGATGCCATGTCCGGCTGCCTCAGGTCCGCAGGGATTGTGGGGTCGGCGCTAACCTCGGCACCTTCGGCCCTGGTCCACAGGTGGGCCATCGCCCTCATCGATTGCAGATCCCGTCAGCCTTGCCATTGCAGATTTTGACATAAATATATGCTCCAAACTCATGCTACATCTCTAAAAACAATGGTATACTATCATTGAGGAATACCTCGTTGAGCTTCTTTGCCATACAGAGCAAGATTGTCTTCTATGGCTCCTCCAGTCCGTACCCGGAGTATATAGCAATGCCGTCATTGCGTCGTCCTAGTGAAGATATACCTCACGGGACATCCATCCTCCAACAGCATGTCTAGCAAACATGTATCGTCAACCAGATCCTCCGGGGCAGTGCTGTCCTCCTCAACATCGTCATCTCTCTTTCTTGCCAGCTCTCCCACATAACCCACATCGACATGATCGTAAGCCCATAGCGCTTTCATCCGCATCTGGGCCTTCCCCGCTCTTTTTTCCTCCTCTTCTTTCTCCATTCTTTCGAAGTCCACTTCACTTGCAGGCCTCAGACCCTTCATGGACCCTAATTCCGGCAGTTCATCATCATCTTCGTCCTCTTCTTCCACCATTGGAGGTGCCGCTTCCGAATCTACGGCCTTCCCCTTCCCCTGACAAGGACAGCCCAACAGTTCGTGCGTTTGACACCCCTCGCTCTCATCTAAACTGAATAAATCACGGAGCTCCTCCTTCGAGAAACTCATGCCGCCTCCGCCGGTCTTTGAACTCCCATCCACCACCGCATCAGCCAGGCCTAGCTTGACCACTTGACGTTGGTAGATCTTCTCGTCCAATGCACCCTTGACGAGCAGCCGGTAGATATAACATCGCATCTTCTGGCCGTCACGGTGAATGCGCGCCATGGCCTGTAGATCTGTGGCGGGATTCCAATCCGAATCAAACAAAACCAGACGACTGGCACCAATGAGGTTGAGGCCCACGCCGCCGGCTTTGGCTGAGAGCAGGAGCGCAAAGCAAGACGAGGCGGGACTGTTGTTGAAGCGGTCCACGACGTTCTGGCGCTTCCGGCCATCGGCGATACTACCGTCAAGACGAAGGAAAGGGTAGGAAAGGGAGGTCAGAAGCTGGCCGAGGATATCGAGCGTGGAAGTATAGTTGGACACAATGATGACTTTCTCAGAGGTTGTGCTGCGGATGTGGTGCAGAAGTGCGTCCAGCACGCGGATTTTACTGCTGGAGCCGGAAGAGGATAAGACGGAGGGCTTGATACTT